>CM058042.1:58715084-58840348 GCA_030169165.1 Centaurea solstitialis | reverse complement strand
AAAATATGGTTTTTCTTTCTCTTAATAGATAATTGGGAGAATTGCATCTATATCCTTACAAACTTAAGTAATTACACCTATATCCTTACAAAATTTTAAACTAAATCTATATCCTTGCAAAACTTAAGTAATTACATCTATATCCTTATACCTATTTTATCAAATTTTAAAATGATTAATAACTATTTATAATATAATTTAAATGTTAAATCTCAAATCCACCCTTACCCTCCCAAATCAAATCCTTTTCCAAATCAAAATCCATCAAAAAATTTCATTTTCTTCTTCTTTGTTGACCAAGAAAATGTTCTTCTTCCTCCTAATCACACGACTCTTCTTAAAACTTTCTTCTCACTCTCCATTCTTCCCCATTTCTCTTTTCACTCAATTGATATCATTCATCTACATACAACTACAACCTCCTCATGCTTCAAATGTCAAACAAAACACTAACACCAACTGATATATGTATATCTATATGTGTATATATATATATATAGCTTTAGAGAAAACCAAGTAAGTAAATCACAAGGCATATGTCTCAAGTATGTCTGTGAGATCGATTGAGTGAAAAAGAGAAAGGGGGAAGAAATGGAGAGCGAGAAGAAAGTTTCAAGAAGGGTCGTGTTTTTAGGAAGAAGAATAACATTTTCTTGGTCAACAAAGAAGAAGATGAAAAATTTGATGGATTTTGATTTGGGAGGGAAAGGAATAATTTGATGGATTTTGATTTGGAAAGGGATTTTGATTTGGGAGGGAAAAGAATAATTTGATGGATTTTGATTTGGAAAGGGATTTTGATTTGGGAGGGAAAGGATAAATTGGGAATTTAACATTCAAATTGTATTATAGATATTTATTAATGATTTTAAAAATTAATAAAATAGGTATAAGGATATAGGTGTAATTACTTAAGTTTTGTAAGGATATAGATGTAGTTTAAAATTTTGTAAGGATATAGGCGTAATTACTTGAAGTTTGTAAGGATATAGATGCAATTCTCCCATATATATATATATAGAGAAAGGGAGAATTGCATCTATATCCTTACAAACTTCAAGTAATTACGCCTATATAGGTAATTACTTGAAGTTTGTAAGTAATTACTTGAAGTTTGTAAGGATATAGATGCAATTCTCCCATATATATATATATAGAGAAAGGGAGAATTGCATCTATATCCTTACAACATTTTCTCCCATTTTAAAAATTAATAAAATAGGTATAAGGATATAGGTGTAATTACTTAAGTTTTGTAAGGATATAGATGTAGTTTAAAATTTTGTAAGGATATAGGCGTAATTACTTGAAGTTTGTAAGGATATAGATGCAATTCTCCCTTTCTCTATATATATATATATGGGAGAATTGCATCTATATCCTTACAAACTTCAAGTAATTACGCCTATATCCTTACAAAATTTTAAACTACATCTATATCCTTACAAAACTTAAGTAATTACACCTATATCCTTATACCTATTTTATTAATTTTTAAAATCATTAATAAATATCTATAATACAATTTGAATGTTAAATTCCCAATTTATCCTTTCCCTCCCAAATCAAAATCCCTTTCCAAATCAAAATCCATCAAATTATTCTTTTCCCTCCCAAATCAAAATCCCTTTCCAAATCAAAATCCATCAAATTATTCCTTTCCCTCCCAAATCAAAATCCATCAAATTTTTCATCTTCTTCTTTGTTGACCAAGAAAATGTTATTCTTCTTCCTAAAAACACGACCCTTCTTGAAACTTTCTTCTCGCTCTCCATTTCTTCCCCCTTTCTCTTTTTCACTCAATCGATCTCACAGACATACTTGAGACATATGCCTTGTGATTTACTTACTTGGTTTTCTCTAAAGCTATATATATATATACACATATAGATATACATATATCAGTTGGTGTTAGTGTTTTGTTTGACATTTGAAGCATGAGGAGGTTGTAGTTGTATGTAGATGAATGATATCAATTGAGTGAAAAGAGAAATGGGGAAGAATGGAGAGTGAGAAGAAAGTTTTAAGAAGAGTCGTGTGATTAGGAGGAAGAAGAACATTTTCTTGGTCAACAAAGAAGAAGAAAATGAAATTTTTTGATGGATTTTGATTTGGAAAAGGATTTGATTTGGGAGGGTAAGGGTGGATTTGAGATTTAACATTTAAATTATATTATAAATAGTTATTAATCATTTTAAAATTTGATAAAATAGGTATAAGGATATAGATGTAATTACTTAAGTTTTGCAAGGATATAGATTTAGTTTAAAATTTTGTAAGGATATAGGTGTAATTACTTAAGTTTGTAAGGATATAGATGCAATTCTCCCATTTTAAAAATTAATAAAATAGGTATAAGGATATAGGTGTAATTACTTAAGTTTTGTAAGGATATAGATGTAGTTTAAAATTTTGTAAGGATATAGGCGTAATTACTTGAAGTTTGTAAGGATATAGATGCAATTCTCCCTTTCTCTCTATATATATATATATGGGAGAATTGCATCTATATCCTTACAAACTTCAAGTAATTACGCCTATATCCTTACAAAATTTTAAACTACATCTATATCCTTACAAAACTTAAGTAATTACACCTATATCCTTATACCTATTTTATTAATTTTTAAAATCATTAATAAATATCTATAATACAATTTGAATGTTAAATTCCCAATTTATCCTTTCCCTCCCAAATCAAAATCCCTTTCCAAATCAAAATCCATCAAATTATTCTTTTCCCTCCCAAATCAAAATCCCTTTCCAAATCAAAATCCATCAAATTATTCCTTTCCCTCCCAAATCAAAATCCATCAAATTTTTCATCTTCTTCTTTGTTGACCAAGAAAATGTTATTCTTCTTCCTAAAAACACGACCCTTCTTGAAACTTTCTTCTCGCTCTCCATTTCTTCCCCTTTCTCTTTTTCACTCAATCGATCTCACAGACATACTTGAGACATATGCCTTGTGATTTACTTACTTGGTTTTCTCTAAAGCTATATATATATATATACACATATAGATATACATATATCAGTTGGTGTTAGTGTTTTGTTTGACATTTGAAGCATGAGGAGGTTGTAGTTGTATGTAGATGAATGATATCAATTGAGTGAAAAGAGAAATGGGGAAGAATGGAGAGTGAGAAGAAAGTTTTAAGAAGAGTCGTGTGATTAGGAGGAAGAAGAACATTTTCTTGGTCAACAAAGAAGAAGAAAATGAAATTTTTTGATGGATTTTGATTTGGAAAAGGATTTGATTTGGGAGGGTAAGGGTGGATTTGAGATTTAACATTTAAATTATATTATAAATAGTTATTAATCATTTTAAAATTTGATAAAATAGGTATAAGGATATAGATGTAATTACTTAAGTTTTGCAAGGATATAGATTTAGTTTAAAATTTTGTAAGGATATAGGTGTAATTACTTAAGTTTGTAAGGATATAGATGCAATTCTCCCTAGAAATTACTAGTGATGGCCAAAAACCGGGTTCGGGCCGGGCCGGGCCGGGCCGTTGACCGAACCGGTTCGCTACAGTAATTGACCAACCCGGGTTTGACCAAAACCGGGCCGGGTCGGGCCGGGTTTCGGGAGATATAATGGGGACCGTTTAGTGTGTTATGAAGCCCGGTTATATAAAACCGGTTCGGGCCGGGCCCAAACCCGGTTCGGGTATTTTTCCACATTTTTTTTTGATTTTTTGTGTGTTTATGTATTAGTGGTATTAGTCTATTATTCTAATTAAGTAATTAAGAATTTAATTATAAAAGCCACAACGTTGATTGTATCACTAAAAATACGTACGTTTTATTAATTTATAATTATATATATATAGGTTACATCATTTACCGTTACAACTTACGTCTTACAAGAAAATAATACAAATTATATAAATTCTAATAACCCGAACCCGAACCTCCCGCACCCGAAGGTCCCGCTCCCGAACTCGAACCTCCCGCTCCCGAACTCGAACCTCCCGCTCCCGTATAATCGTAATTGTTTTGGTAATACCACAATGGGTTATGGTATGTCCCGTAGTATCCATATGTATCCGGATTGTATGCATCAAGAGTGTTGTATTGTCTTAGTCGATCAACCGCTGTGTCGTCGTTTAAGTTGTCTGGTTCGTCTTCATCGTCATCGTCGGTGCGGGCACTTGTAGTAGTGGCGTCAGAAGAGGAACCGTATTCGGTTACCGGCGGGTCCTTCGTCGACTTCATTTTCGTATAAGTTATCTTCTATACCGTCTAGATCCCGCGTCAAGTCTTGTTCGTGTTGAATTCTATCTTCTCCATCCAAGAAATCCTTTAGACAAATGCAACACTCAACCGATTGTGGGGATAATCTAGAGCGACGTTCCGATATAACCCTGCCACTAAGAGAAAAAGCAGATTCCGAAGCTACGGTACTAGCTTGGTTTGTTAGTACATCAAGTGCAATGGATGACAAAATTGGGAAACTAGTTTGTTTATTTTTCCACCATTCTAATAAATCTATATCCTCAAAATCGTTGACGGGTGTGCTAGATGCCGATATAAAATTGGTATTAGTGTATTGATTAAATTCACTCAAATTATCCCCCTCAAATCTTGCTCTTTTAGTAGATTCCGTGGCAACCGATTGCATTAAACTTGACATTAAATCGGCTCGAGAAGTACCACGACTACTACTCGATGGAAAAGTTTGCGATGTATTGGTTTGTTGGCCAAGTGTTCCCACATGTTTTTGTCTATAAATATCAAATAATTGAAGAAAATCAGTTTTAAATTGTTGTACAAGATTGTTTGAATAAGTAGTACTTGTGGTAGTATCCAAACCAAGCGCAAAACATATTCTTGCTATCAAAACTTCAACACCCGTCATATTTAAATACGGGTTTAGTGCCGCGGCACAAAGAAAAGCAAAAGGGATCTCATCGAAATATTTTAAAAACTTAACCTTCATTGGCCGTACAACGTGTCGAAAGTTTTCATCGCTTTGGTAATAATAAATTTTGGATGACAAAATATATAATTGGTTTAGAACTAAAGGGCTCGTAGGATAATAAACACCGGATAATAACTTTGTTGCAGTTTTGAAATCGGTTAAAAGATCGTGAAAGCCTTGAATCATCATCCATTCATAATCGGTTATATTGTTTCCCGGAAACTTTTGATTATAAAATGGTTGAATATATTGTCTTTGTCTTATTAAATTATCCAACATTTTCCAAGTCGAATTCCATCGAACGGGCATATCGTAAGCGCCCGACAAACTTTTAAAACCGACACTATTGCAAAAATCTATAAATTGGTTATGATTTTTTTTTGATTTTACAAAAACCCGACGTAGCAAAAGCCTAAACTTATATAAAATGTTATCAAGTATTTTTAGGCCGTCTTGAACGGCTAAGTTTATTATGTGTGCGACACAACGTGTGTGAAACAATTTTCCGCTTAAAATAGGGGATAACCTCAAACGTAATTTATCAATGCATGCGGTATTATTAGTAGCGTTATCAAAACTTATAGTAAAAATACTAGCTTGTATACAATAAAATCTAAGAACTTTCATAATTATTTGATATTGACGTTCTCCCGTATGTGGCGAACCAAAGTTTTCAAACGCAATTACACGCTTGCATAATTTCCATGATAACGGCATAATCCAATGTGCCGTTATGCATATATAAGAATGTGGCAATCCGTTTGGTGCGCTCCATATGTCGGCGGTTAAAGAAATATTATTGGGTAATTGTGAAAAGTTTTCTTTCGTTTTTTCTTTAGCATCGAGCCAACATTTTATAGCATCACGTCTAAGAGTTTGACGACTTACCGGTTCGTAGCGTGGTTGGAAGTATTTCCGAATCAAGTTGGTAATATGCGTGTTGTCGAAATGTGAGAACGGCAACGCCATTTGAATTACACATTTCATCGTCATTTCTCGCGCAAGATCGTTATTATACGTCCATATTTGACCGGAATTGTCAAGTATGGGTTGATTTGGATCCTCGGCCGCTCTCAACGCCTTGCAACTTTCGGTATAATGGCGCCTTAACGTCGAATTCGATTCGGATTTGAAAAATTCGGCACACCGATTGCATCGCGCTTTTTTTGTACCATCGGGAAATTGGCACATTTGGAAATTTTCCCAAACATCCAATTTTCGTTTATGCTCGGCTTGGGGAATAACGCGGTAATTTTGTTCCGCCATTTCGTAATTCGTATATTATAAATTAGAAAATACGAGAACACGAGATTACGAGAACACGAGATTACGAGAATACGAAACTAGAGAACACGAGAACTCGAAAACTCAAGAATCGAGATTAGAGAATACGAAAACACGAGAACACGAGAACTCGAGATTAGATAATAAGAGATTAGAACACGAGAATTTGAGATTACGAGAGCCGAAAAACACGAAATCTTTGCGTTTTTTGCGTTTTTTTGCGTTTTGTGAATTGGTGGTTTGAGCCAAACTCTTCCACTAGTATTTATATGCATATAAGGGTGTGATGGAAGCAAAAAAAACAAAAAAAACGGCAATAAAACGGCTATAAAACGGCTAGTAGAAGAGGCATATTTTTGAAATAATTCAAAATGGAGCATATTTTTGAAATTCTGTGCAGGTTACCGTTGGACCGGGTTTGGCCCGGGTTTGAGACCGGTTTTCAGACCGGTTCGGGTTCAACCCGGGTTCAACCCGAAATTTGCCAAATAACTTCAACCGGTTCAGGCCCGCGGGCTGGGGACCGGGTTTGACCGGGTTCGGTTCGGGCCGGGCTGGTCAACGGTTCGGGTTCGGTTTAGCCCATCGGTTCGGTTCGGTTCGGTTCCGTTTGGCCATCACTAGAAATTACCATATTGAATGTTTCCTTTTTTATGTAACATTATCCTTATTTAAAGGACTTATGATTAATGAGAAATAACAGACTTCATTCTCTCTATTATTTATTGTTGTTCTGTTCTCTTTTTCTTTTAACATGTTATCCGCACGTACGCTCTATGAAGATTATCGAATTCAACGCCACTTCCAATTATTTTTCTCGAAACATGGTTATATTCCTGTAAGTGTTCATACTATTTTATTTTATGACTCTTGAAGTTTCACCCATCATTGGCATATGATAATCCCTGCTTTTATATGTTCTTTGAAATTATGATTTGAATTTATATTATATTAATGCTTACAAATTTATGATTTTCATATTTATATTTATCTATGCTTACAATATTCATCGTGTACTTCTTTTACTAAATGAAGTGCTATATATATACTACATATAAAAACATCTTCAGTGCGACATCCATATTTATTTTGTCTAAGTGCTATCATGAAATTGCTTCTTGCTTCAAACCTTAACATTGTCCAAAGAAAAAAGTTTAGATGCTGCAGTTTTTTTATCTATGCAGTTTTTATCTATTTATTTATTTATTATTTGATTATAACCAAGTTATGGAAATATTTTGAGCTTTATATTAAACTATTATAATTGAATTTATAATTAAACTATTATAATTGAATTTATGGAAATATTTTGAGCTTTATATTTTTATCTTGAATCTCATAATCTGCATATATTTAGGATGATTCTGTAAATATTGTATTTGTGTTGATATTATAGCTTAAATCTTATCATTATATATGGAGTTAATATTGCTTTAAATGTTTAGAAGATTTATACGTATTATTTATTTTGATATAATTAATTTAGCCTAATAAAATTTTATTATTTTAAACGTGCTTAGTGAGTTTTTCTTAGGTAACCTTACTTAAAAAAATTAGGCTTATTCAAATAATAATTAGATTATTATATAGTTAATCTAATTTTGGTTTTACCTTTAATTTTTAGTGAATTGTGATGATTTTCTTTAGGCATATTATTATTATTATTTATTTAGGTATTCTAAATTAGCTACGATATTAATATATATTTTTGTGAATTTAATTATGTTAATAGTATTTCTTTATTAGGATAATTTATTTGATTTGAACCTACTGATATATTTTTACCACGTTATATTGTAATGTCTATCTTATATACATGTTTATCTTATTTAAATATGTATCTTAAATATGAGTTCCTACTCATAAATTCGAGTTTCATAACTAAAATTTTGAAAGTTACACTTTCAACCCTTATATATCTTGGTATTTTACCAGATAGCCTTAGAATTTTAATTAAGATATCAAAAGTTTGAATTTGACTTTATGTCAACCAATATTTATTTGTCTCCTGACAAAATCTCTCAAAATATTATGAAGATATCAATACATTGAAATTGGCTTTATATGCCAAACTTATATTCATTTTGGCCTCATGCCAAAATTCACAAAACTATTAATGTTATTAATCTATTTCATAATCAAAGTGATTGCAAGATATATAATGGATTTTGTCAAACGGGTGTAAATAGCCTAAGGTTTGTAGGGACTCAAGCAATCCACGTGATTCCCTTCTTACCTAGAAGTCCAAAAATGTTTTTGCGATTTACTTATGAATAATGAAATACCACTATAACATTTTTTCAACAAAAGAAACGTTTGAAAAAAATCAATTCTAAAATCTTATACTACTATGATAACGGGATTTCATGATCACCATAGTTTTGTCTTCATAAATTACACCTATCTATTGTCTATGTATATGGCTTAACCCACTCATGTTAAATTTGATATCGAGGATTCGATGTCCTAAACTCAAAAGAACTTGAGTACAAACAATGAATATCCATTTAAAAGACTTTTTGTTATAAATGTAGAAGAATATACCTAAAACCCATCAATTCCATATTGACCCTAAAACCAACCTCGTAAAATGGTATAAGCAATTACCATCATGTTTTGAGCTTTCATAGGAAATTAAATACGTTCAATTAGAAACATCCAAATAACTGCGAGATGTCTTAAAAAGTTGAATCGATAGTATTAACCAATATATACTTCCCCAATGAATCGTATAGTGTAATGAAACTCACTTACTCGATTACAAGAGGAAATTGATTTCAACAACGAAATGTTGTATCTTAAAACCTGTCTTACTCTCTGTGTCAAGAAACTCACAGAAGATGACATAATCCATAACATTATTTCCCTCTTTTATATACCAATAAACATACTAACGAACTAGTATCAGTTGGAATACAACTTTTAGACATAATGATCAACCTACTGCAAGTGGTTGAGAGACATAACAATGCCTTTTCGAGTGACAAAGACTAGACATTTCGGGATAAAGGAAAATTCCCCAAATCAATAATGAAAGCATTAGAGGTGGAAACAACTCCAAAGGATTGTGAGTTTACCAAAATTTCACACATGTGACATTTATGAGCCATGTGGATGAGATCCTTAAAGCTTCGGGGTTAGGGTAAGAGTCAGACAGGATTTTTCAATACATTGAGCAAATATACAACTATTGCCTCATGCAATAATGGACAAGTTAAATATAAACTTTGGTACATGTGTGCTACCATTAAATACTAGTTATTAAAAAGCATATATTATGAACTAGATCAATTTTTTTAAAATTTGAAGTACCAAATTAAAAACTAAATAGAACACTATTGTGCATGTTAAGAAAATACATCAAGACAAATACAAAAACTCCATTATTCTCCATTCCATATAGGAATGTATCGAGGATAACTTAAGTTTGTGGGACCTCTCACGTAATCTAAAGAAATAGAATAATTTCCCCCCACCATAATACTAAGACGATGGACTGTCATATTAATAGGAACCTTATTAAGATATTTGTATCAATAAGAAATTATACAAATGGAAATGGGTATATGTACATCAACTCTAATGATATGAAAGGAATATATATTAGAGGAATTAATATGTCAAATTAGTGGATTCTCTAGGTTATTAAATCAGATTGTGTCGCCAATAAAGAACTTTGGGCAATGATACATATGTGTTTTGACATAACCATGTAGGCACCATGGTAATGACATAGAGATCCATATATTGAAAATATACATAGATACATTATTCGATTGAAAGGCAAAATGAAACAATTGCAATTGTTGACTTCTGTAGCACAAGAAGCAACACCACTATCATAGTATGCCCTCTCGGATGCCTACAACTTTTATATATCTTAATCCTTAGCTAAGATAGGAATGAGACCATCCTACCACTAAGGGCACAATACACAAATACTTTATACAAGGTTATATTTATGGACGTAAACAACCAAAATGCGGACCATTAAAGTACTTTATGGTTCTGGTTTTGACACGATGGATGAATGTCGTATTATTTTCCACATGAATTGTTGCACTCCTAGCACTAGTTGTACGTTTAAGGGCTCACCACCCTGATTGTCTTATAAGTCTATATGACTTAGAATGCTAGAGAATTTGCATCATAAGAACTTGATGATTATTGCATATATATATATATATAGTGAGATCAATGTAAAGTCTCATATACCCCATGTGTAGATATAAAATGGTCTCATAGAGTAGTAGAAGTTGTCATCAAAGGAATGTAGATGATAACTATAGTATTGGTTATGCGCACCAATTTACATACATATACATGGGTTTTGCAATATTACATGCAACTTTACTAATTTGTTTTTAAACCCACTACTAGCCAGCCAATATCATGCATACCAGTTGGTAACTGGATATATGTCTGTCTCTTACATTTATGCATGTTTGGTTGTGCAATATATGTGCCATGCGCCCCACCAACGCATCAAAATGGGTCATTAAAAACGATGAAGTATCTAAAGGAACGATGCATAAATGTTATACAAGAAGTGACAATATAATATATAGAAGCTGCAAAATATACCCGTAAAGTCAAAACGTACCTAAACAAGGGACAACGCCGCTGGAAAGAGCGTTGCAATCACACATGGTGGAGGTGTGGTTGAGGCCGTAGCTCCCGAAAGGAAACGGGGGAAGCTACTTGGTTCGATAGATACTCATCTAATGGAAGAGAAGAGTAAGGCACAACTTATATATCATCAACCTTTTATGAGATTATCTTTGATCATAAACTATGTCCATGAATCATTACTGGAGGACGCTCCGAAATTAATATTGATTCCAGAGATCAAGAAAATCTCGAATGAATATGAATAGCTGGACAGATCATATCCAATGATGATATATTTGCATATATCGTTGCTTATGAAATGATAAAACACGATGATATCGAACCATGCTTAGTTGAAAAATATCAACATAAGCAAATTGGCCTAAATAAGCAATCTAGGATAATTATAATATTTGATGAGCAGGTATTTGGTTTGGTAGTGCTAACCCACCAAGTGTAAAGCCTGTAGGACATAGATAAATCATTTGTTCTAGAAACGTAATGAGAATAATTAAGTCCTAATGTATAAGACTTCCCTTTGGCGCAAGGTTTCTCACAACGCCCAGGATTATCAACGATAATTACTCTATTGTGATGAACGTTAGATATTATGCTAATTAATTAGTATAGTAGTTTCCGAAGAACTGGAAAATGCAGCTCATTAATGTGGTTAGTATATATCTATGGGGATCTAGATTAAGAGATATATAAAAGTACTTGATGAAGTTAAATTAACCATATTAAGTAACTCTAAACCACATCGTGTGTTTTCAGTAAAGCTGAAAACATAAATTTTACCCTTACGTATTTATTTAGAAAAACAAGTTCCAGATTGTCAATGTAGCTTTATATGTCGACGTTATGAACATAATATCACTCTTGATGAAATAAGAGAAACCACAAGTTACTTGAAATCTGTATTTGAGATGAAAGATCTTGGGAAAACTTGATTTTTAAGCTAAGAATCCGAGTTTGTGGAATATTAATCCACCAATACGCATATGTCCCCAAATGATCAGGCTATTTAATATGGACAAAACGTATATGGCTAGCACTCCCATGATCGGTCAAAGTGTTGGATATAAGGAAATATCTATTCCGTCTAAAGGATGATGATGAAGAGGTGTTTGGAGCTGGAATTCCGTACCTAAGTACAACAGGTGCATTATTGTACTTTAGATGATACAATTGACCATATATTATATCTCAATGAACTTGTGTAAGTGCAAAAAACAATGGATCAAATCAATCAAATCTCATTTCATCATGTAAATCTTACAATATGAACTTTCTCTCTCTAGATCTCACTAATGAATATTACAATTAGGCTCCTTCTATCAAGTCTCCTAACTCAATCTTCTAACCTTCTATTTATACCCTTGACCTTACACAACTAACTCATTAACTAAACACATTACATAGTTGACTTTGTCTATTTATTCATCCTTCTTTGACTTTGACCTCTAGCTTTGACTTCATTAATAGTCTTTATAATATGTGATCTTGGATACAATATTATTGCACTAACAATCTCCCCCTTTGTATTCAAGATCACATGAGGTCTGGCTTTGACAATCTTCAGCAATCTTCAATCTTGAAGTCAGACCATCATAATCAACCAGATAAGCTCAACACTTAACAATCTCCCCTTTTACAAATAATATCTTTGAAATAACACTCTTCAACTTGAAGCAGTCTTCATCAAATCCAGAATTCCCTCTTGAGATCAAATCTAGAAACCCCTCTTGAGGTAACCAAAGCCAATGGTCAAGGATATTTAGGTTCTGAGCTTTGACACTACGTGTACTAAGCTCTTCACCTTCTCAATATAAATCCATCATATCTTTAAACTCTTCAAACCACTTTCTCAACTTCAGCAAATCAAACCATTCTTTCATCAACCTTCACAACTCGAACTCAATCTTTAAACCTAAAGGCTTTTCAACCTTAGATTCAAAAGATTTAAACTTTGATCTCTCTTTAGCTCCCCCTTAATACTTGCTTTCTTCCCTTAACTGTTACTTCACAAAACATTTCTTCACAACCCAAATCATCATGTACTTTCAATTGATTACATCTTCAACTCTTGATACTTTCGTCTTTTCTTCAAGAAACATCAACACTTGTATCATGATCAACATTATTACTTCACAAATCATTTCTTCGCATATAACCTCAAAAACTTGATTGAACCAACATCTTGAAATCTTCAATCGACCATACTTGTTATCTTGAACTCTTCAAATCCACGATTATCTTGAAATATTCAACTGAATCTTTAACTCTTCAACACATATAATCTTGAACTCTTGTACATAGTTCCCAAATCTTCATTGTGTTTTTGCAAATGTCTTTGATAGAACTTCTCCCCCTTATGATGGTTAGGAGAATCCTGAACATCATGAACGATCAAAGACATCCCATCAAAAAGTTATATCCCTCAAACAAATATTGCATCCAACTCAGATTACTCCCCTTCACGCTTAAGTTGCTCCCCTCAAATAATGGGTAATCGACTAACATAGAAGCACATTTAGCAACTATTAACACAACAACTCATAGAATTGTGTGGCCTATTTTCAGTGTTGGCGACGGGGTAGCACTAATAGGACTTCCAGTCATCACTGAATCAAAGTTATAAAACTAAGTTCTCAGACTGTTCCGGCAATATCACAAAGATATGCAATTGGAATCACAAAGACTCGTGCAAGTGTCAAAGAAATATCATCATATCAATTAGGCTCAAATATTGATTCAACCTAGGACGCAGATTGAAAATCAATGACTCTTGTGCATAGAATATGAAGTTCGGAGACCGGAGAGGATGTCTTCCTTGTTTCAATACCTAAACCTTCCGAGTGAAGATTAGATAGATGATGTGCTAATTCTCCGTGAGAATTGAAACAAACATCTTTTAAGAGATATTTGAGTAGCTTGGTGGGGTGACACGAGTTATCGACACTGGGTCCATGTCTTGTTTCAATATTCATCTCCAAAGAATCGAGAATGAATAGATGATGTGGTTACCCAGATAACTGTATATGTTTGGGAAGGATCTTATTTTATTCTTTTTGATCATGTCTCACACTCACCATTTTCTTTTAGCTCCCCCTACACTCAAGCTCTCAGACATTTTACCTCATTCACACTCTCACACACTAGGTCTAACCTAGGGTTGTGTTTCTTGGGTAGATCCTCCGGCTCTGGATTGATCATAGAAACTTCTATATCCTATCACACATAGTTAATATCATGAAATGATATTCTTTGAAACTTCTGAGTGTCTTCATACCAGAACGTGATATGATGGTGATTCATATGTGATACAATATGTATATGGGGAACATATTTTGAAAGGAAATGGGGAATATAAGTTGAAGATATCATATGTTGAAGAGAAATAGTCAATAGCTCAAACAAGTGATGATTGATTGTAGAAATCAAAATTCTTGATCATGGATTCCAAAGAACAAAATTCAAACGCGAAACAGATAGACTAAGTAAGCACAGTGTATTCAAGAAATGAATCAATGATTAGAAAGTTTAATTGTGAAGAACAATTCACAATTAATAATCTGAATAAGAATTGAATCATTAAAAATGAAATAATGTGCATTGAAATGAAATAGGAATTCAAGCGAGTGTATTTCCACCGAATAATTTCAACGAATATATGAGATGTGGAAATAAGTATGTCAAGAAAATTATAACGCGTGGAAATTCGTGAAACGATGTAAAATTAGAAAGAAACTAACACAAGATCCTTATGATGAATCCCACGGTTAACACAGTTAAGCGCAAGTTCTAAGCTAAGGGTTTAGAGGGATACTTACATTGAAGCGCATAAATGAAGTACGGGTCCTAAACTGAATGTTTAGAAGCCACTAATCATTGAAGATCAGGTCCTGAACTGAATTATTCACGAGCCACCTACCTGCAAAATCAAGACAAGAAAGACTTTGGTATCCACTTGAATGTGGATCCTCGGATGTTAGATGCATTTGATTTATAAGAAGAAATCTTGTAAATCCCAAATCTATCATCGATATAATCGTCACATACAAAATCATTTTTGGAGAGTAAGAACCATATGATGTTCTTTTGGACAGACTAAGAAGTTTATTTCTAGAATAAACTAACTGAGACTTACCAAAAGATGTTTCATGAAAAAAATTGTTCTTTTGAACTTTCGGTTCCGAAGCAAATGATTGTGTATGATCGGCGTTTCCCTTGACTTGCCAAACAAACTTACCATTTGAATAACGATGATTACCTGAACGATCAACACGACGATCATAGAAGAGATTTGTAGAATGAATCTGGCCACTTGAGTTGATGTTACTGCGTGTAGCAACATATGTATGAATGAAACTATGAGGTTTAGAGATTATCTCTTCAAGTGCCTTCACTTTAGAAGAAAGCTTGTTTCTCTCTTCAAGAAGATCATTAAACTTCTTTTGTTGATCAGATCGTAGCCGTTGCTCATTCATGAGATCAGTTGATAATCCGGATAACTTTCTTGTAAGTTTGTTTATTTCAGCCTTAAATGTGTCCTTTTGGTCCTCAAAATCTTTCTCCACAAGATTAGGCTTCTTAGGTTCAGCTAGTTTCTGTTCTAAAACAGTCTTTTCATGTTGAAAAACCTTCTCTTTTTGTTTAAATTGATTTCGTACACCGGATAACTGTTTTTGCAAATTAACAATTTGCTGTTGAAGCTCAATACGTTTCTTTGCATCAACCTCCCTCTCTGATTGAACAACTTGTGTGTCTTCTTCAAAATCATGCAAATTGTATTTCCCAACACGAAGACTCGGTTTCTTTGACGATTTCGTCTTACTGTCAATCGCATTCATCTTCCTCTCAAACTCCTTTCTTTCAGTTACAAACTTTCTTTCTAAGTCAGATATCTTCTGTGAGAATTTTTCACTTTTTAATTCAAAAGATTTTCTCTCATTTACAAAAACGCTTCTCTCTTCTTCAAAAACCTTTCTTTCTTCCTCAAAGTTACTTCTCTCAATGATCACAATTTGTTCAAAATCAGTTACTTGATTTGAAAGTTCCATTACTCTTGATTGAGAAGATATTGTTAGGGATTATGTGCAGAATTGACAAACCAAGTGATTACACATCCAATGTTGCAAGACACTTGAGGGTCACACCTGTGAGGACCTATAAATCGAATAAGTTAAATGAAACCCGGAAATGGGAAGTTAGGATTTATAATAGTGAATTATAAATCAGTTGGGTAATTTCAGTCAGAAATCCCAAAGTTAGAGGATTATTAATTAATTAGAACATTATATATTTATTAGATAAAATAAATATATAATAGTTAATTAATAAGTAATATATACTAGATAAATATATATATATATATATATAATTATCATAGGCAAATTCTTTTCTAGTAATTAAAAAGGGAAAAGATTTGAGATAATTATAATATAGAAACTGGATTCTATTCAAACTATTTTTCCCTCCATATAAATAAGGCTTATGGGTTAAGGAAAAATTAAGCTTCTCAGTTAACAGAATCAGTTTCAGTTTCTCTCTTCCTCTCTCTCCCCAGCCGGCGCCAAACCCCATTCGGATTCCAGATTTTGGTTTTCAATCTTCGGGTTTTTTTTCTTGTTCAACTAGAAGAACAATTCGTTAGGTCAATCACCGGTGGACTAAATCTCGAGCAATCCAGGTAAACTGATCTGAATCTAAACTATTAGGATTAAACTAAAACGATTAAAGATCAATAGGCTTTTAAGGGTTTTTAGCTTTATCGCTTCCGCATGATAAGATCAAATCAGTGAGTTTTTGATCACGTAGGTTTTATCAGTTTGATTATTAAACCTATGAGATTTATCAAACCAGTGAGGTTCGTTAGATCTGTATTAATCCTCGAGTCAGTTCGATCCGAGGATACCCACAAAAACCCAACAGTGGTATCAGAGCCGTTGTTAAAAATCGTTTAGTTTTATCAATTTAACAGTTTATGTGTGATCCGTTAAAATTTGTTTCTTGCGTATCAAGTTCCTTAAAAATCTGATTTTTATTCACTTCATAAGATCCAATTTTTTCGTTATCGTCTTTATCGTGTAAACCCTAATCGACGATCGGCGGTGACCAGATCACCAGGCCGATCGCCGGTGTTCATGACCACATAAACCGGGCCACACCACAGCCTGTGGGAGTGGCGTCGGCCGCTGTCTGAAAAACCACCAGGCCACGCCACCGGTTAGGTGGTGGTGGCCGGACCCCGTCGCTGCCAAGAAGACCACCGCGGCCGCACCACCAGGTCGGTGGTGGCCATAGGCCGGACCAGACGCGGCTGCTCCACTAATAGTGATGGCGGCTGGTAGCGGCGGCGAAAGATGGTAGTCGCAACCGGTGACCACCGCAGCCACACCACAGAACGGGTGGTGGTGGCGTGTAGCTATAATCGATCACCTCCCCACCGTAGCCAAACCACCAGTTGCGTGGTGGCCGACCGTTTTTCGAATCACGTTTAACGGAGGTGGCGATGGCTGTTCGATCGCCGAGTGATGGAGAACGGCGGTGATATTTCGATCGCCGGCTGAAATCAAATCCCCACCACAACCACCAGAAACCGCGACAGCGGTGGTGGATGGCGGTGTTCTTGGCCGTCGGCACAATCGCCGGCTAGACCGCGCTGAGCGGTGGCGGCGGCTGCCGTTTAAACCGTCGCTGGCCAAAAACCACCGTGTTGGTGGTGACGGCGTTGATTCCGATCGCCAATCGGACCGCCACCAGATTGGTGGTGACCGACGGCGTTGTGAGGCGGTTTCCAATCGCACCGGTGGCGTTTTTGTCATCGTCGCCGGATAACGGAGTTAGTAACGGTCGCCAATCGCCACCTGTGGGTAGCGGTCATTGGCGGTGGAGGTATGCGTGATAGCAGCGGCGTTCAAATCACCAAGTGACCACGGCCAAACCACCAGCGTGGTGGTGGCCGGCGGTCTCCAGAAACGGTCCAATGGTGATGATAATGATCGTTAAGGAACTCGCGGCGCAAATAGGCTCCTGACGAGGTCTTTCGCGGCGCGAGCCAGTCTTTCCCTTCGCGACGCGAACGGTACTGCCATGCTATCCATCTAGGGTTTATCGTTTGTCTGGGCCTAGTTCGTTTATCAGGCCCAAAGCCCAGTTCTTTTGAACCAAGTTATGGCCCAAATGGACTCGTTTTAATTTTAAGCTAATCTTATCCAAAATAAGTTTATTTGGAATTCTTTTATCGAATAAAATTTTAATTCTGGTTTTTCCAATTTAATAAACATTTATAAAATCAGGTTTTAAATAAACTTTGACCTATTTAGTCAAATGAGCCTAATATCGTGTTTTTACTGATCAATTAAAACACTAAAACCAGTATTATAAAATTGGATCAACAAAACCTGTTTGATATAATTTTTGGGTAAAAGGATTGTTTTTAGATAAAATGGTTTTAGTTTTGGATTTATTGTTTATAAACCACAGTTTTAGGTAAAAACCATTTTTCAGTCTAAAGTTTTTTTTTTGGGTTCATAAAACAGTTTCTTTTTCGAATCAGTTATAAAACCAAGTTTTGCGATAATTGAGACAAGATAATTTTAACGGATCCAGGTTTATTTCTCGCTATTATTATATTGTTTATTTATAATTGCGTGATTGCTTAAGTTCTATATATACATCTCAGTTTGAGTATATACCTATTATAGTGTTTTGCCAACCTAGACCCTTGACATATTTGCGGGGAGGCCTGCGTGCCATTTACAACCCTTATGTAATAATGACCTTAGGATAGATATTTTGTTCTTTCGGGATGACGAGGCCAGTGGGAGCTACTAAAATCCTTCCTCATATCAGAGTACTAACAAACATGACGAGGCCAGTGGGAGCTACTAAAATCCTTCCTCATATCAGAGTACTAACAAACATGGCGAGGCCAGTGGGAGCTACGCAAGTTTTGAAGCTTTTAGTGAAATAGGTCATTATTGGTCCCTAGGAAACAAACGTTGGCAAAAACTATAACTAGCTATTATGTGATTAATTGTTGTTTAATTGCATGGTTAATTGATTATTTGTGATATCTTGCATATTAGTAGTTTTAAATAGAAAGGTTATTTTAAAACTAGGTTATATCACAAAAGTGTATAGGTTTTTGAATTACCAGTTTTTCAAACTTTTCAAAATGGTAGATTTTATGTTAAAACCTATAGATGATTGTTTTATATAAAAGACAAGTTGACAAAAACAGTTAGTTTTAATCAACTAGGTGTGCTATTAAAACAGTTAGTTTTAATTAGCAAGTAATTTTAGAACAGTTAGTTTTAAAATTGCATGCATGTTTGAAACAGTTAGTTTAAAACGTTAGTGGCCTTTATAACAATCAGTTTTTCAAAAAGCCTGGAAGTAAAGTTTTTCAAAACCCCGAAAATCATGGATCAGTAGTGCAACCCATCTAGGGGCACCTTCGGCGTAAAGTACACAGGCGTTGTAAGTGATCACACATTCAACGTCCGTGTTCAAACTGAAGCTGGAGGGGTTACATAACTCTGCGAATTATCTCCGGGTGGTACCGGCCAGAGTATAGTGATCAGGTCCCCAAAATGGTGAGATCTATTTTGGTACTATTAAGTTCACCGGGAGGTACCGGGCCAAAAAGCACTTAGAGGGACTAAAACATGCACAGGTAGTTGCCATGGTCCCGAAAAGATCTAGGAGTCATGTCAGCTAGACATGATTGGTAAAAGTCCTTACCTACCAAAATAAATACGGGTCTGGTGGAGCAAGAACATTACGCACATCAGGACGTATGAAATAAGGATCCTAGTCCAATAAATTGAACATTTAAGGGTTTATTGATATTTATTGGAATTTAATCTATTTACAGTTGCTAAAGACCAAAAGTTTTATTTTGTGGCAAGCACTGTTACCAGCACTAACAATCTTTCCCTCCGATCTATCCTAGAGAAGGATAAGCTGACCGGCTCTAATTTCCTCGACTGGGAGCGCAATCTGATGATTGTGCTCAGACATGAGAGGAAATGGTATGTTCTTGAATAGCCTCTTGGGGAGGCACCTCCGGCAAATGCTCCGGCTGCTGCTAGAAATGCCCACAAGAAGCACTCGGATGATCTCCTTGATGTCGCCTGTCTGATGCTTGCAACTATGAGCCCAGATCTGCAAGCAGGGCTCATAAATACAAATGCTTATGACATGATCCGCCAGTTGAGGGACATGTTCCAGACCCAAGCTCGTACAGAACGCTACGATGCCACCAAAGCATTTAATGAGTGCAAAATGCTAAAAGGGACATTAGTAACTGACCATGTCATGAAAATGAAAAGACACTTGGATCATCTGGAGAGGCTTGGTCACCCAGTTCCGTTGCAGCTGGCAACGGATACTATACTCAATTCACTGTCAGACGACTACAAGCCATTTGTGGTTAATTATAACATGAACAACATGGAGAAAACAATAGCAGAATTGCACTCCATGCTTAAGACAGCTGAATTGAATATGGGGACCAAAGGCAAAACCAAGGACATCCTGATGGTGAAAGACGGAGGGGTGAAAAAGAAGAATGGGCATGCTAGCACCAGTAAAGGAAAAGGACCAGTCCAGGCCATCCAGAGTGCACCCAAGAAAGGCAAAGGCAAGGGCAAGGGCAAGAAGGTTAAGCCAAATAAAGCTAGGACCGAGAACCGTTGCTTCATATGCAATGAGGTCGGTCACTGGAGGCAAAACTGCCCTAAGCGTCATGAAGCAGGTATATAAACCTCAGAAATTTATGATTGCTTTATTTTGTCACTTCTTACTTGTTAGCTTACAAGTATACTGATACCTAGAGCAAATGATTATTGCAGGAGGTCAGAAGTGAAGTGCCCAGAAGTTGCTGAGGATCTTAAGTACAAGTTAATTTCGATATAAGTCAAGACATTTTGAATTTATGGTTTTAAAACAGTTATTTTTGGATTTATGTTTTAAACAGTTTTTGGGATGATTATATTTTAGATTTATAATTTTATGGTTTTATTTTCAAAAGTTATTGTCTTGACATTAAAATATCTGATTGATCCTAGTTGTTGCCTGTTACTTCAATAAAATCTATTAAATTGAAGTGATTTGTATAAAAACTATCAAAACACACGAAATTCTATAGGAATGTGTTTTAAGAATAAAACATTTATGAATAATTGTTTTGTGATCAAATTTTATTTTAAAAGGAGAATTTAGGATATTAACTCAGATGGCGTTAATAACAGCATTTATAAAACTGGAAAGATTCCAAGTTCTGGAGTTAGGATTTAATCAAATCCAGTTAAGTTTTATAAAAGAAATTCTCAGAATTAACTAATCAAGTTTGATCAAGTTTTATTATTCAATAGGAGAATTTAGGATATTAACTCAGATGGCGTTAATAACAGTATTTATGAAACTAGAAAGATTCCAAGATCTGGGATTAGGATTTGACCAAATCCAGTTAAGTTTCATAAAAGGAAATTCTCAAAGTTCATTACTTAAAATTAGAATTGACTAATCAAAGTTTTGACTAAGTCAATAGTAAATTTTGAGTAATAGATAGTTTTTATATAAGTAAGTGGGAGCCCAATTTATTCTCTATCTAGTCTGAGATAAAAGAATAAAAGATACAATTATTGATTCAATATATCTCGGAATTCATAATCCAGATAGGATAAGAATTCATAGGATATAATTTACCCTTTTAGTCAAAAGGATAAAAGTTTCAAGACCCTTGAAACAAAGGTCGTGTTTGACTTTAAAATCAATAATTGAAGTGTTGGATTAAAATATAGAGTTCCAAGCATAGTAAATGGAATCTGATTTCAGGTAGAAATCATTCATCTACACAGCAGCTAAGGAAAGTTGCAGTCTCACATATTCAGGAACTGGAAGTTAGTCCAGGTCTCCAAGTTCATGGAATATGATAAAAGTCTAGTTATTGTTTTGAAAAGGTGTTTGCAAAACAATAATTAGCAGATACAAGTAGATCGTATAAACAGACTTGTATTATTTGGTTATCACTTTGATTAAAATGGTAAACTTTAATCAAAGGGTTTAAACTGAAGATAGGTGATACTTCATTTTAGACCAGTATCTAACAAACGTTAAATAGATATTATGAAAGTTATTAAAGAAAAGACATTTAATTTTGTTATTATTACAGCATGTAGTATGGACTATACAAAATTAATTTCTTTATTACTTTCACATTTTGCATGTTTTATAATCCAGGAATGAAATCAGTATCCGGTTTTTCATTCAAAATCTGTCTGTGACAACTTATCATTGTGGGAACATGATAAGGTGTTAAAGTCATTGTGAACTTTTAGGTAGTTATTATCAGTTACTGAATAACAGCTACAAGCGTTGTAGACTAAAAGTTGCACAGATATTTGATAGAGTAGCAAATATCGGACGTGATCCGCGGTTGAGATTACTTCTTGGAATCAGTCATAAGTAAATCTCACAGTGGTTGTCCCTATCACCTGAGTTATCTGATTTGATGTCATGAGGACTACTGAATACTTAGTACACTCAACCGCTACGCCGTAACAGGGTGGCTATAAAGGGCGTAACTAGATTCAGCGGTAGCCGTGGTGTTAAAGGCAGATATGCAAGATGGGATTTGCACCTCTTCTCAGAAGAGAGATATTTCTGGGCTCATCTTGACTGACTGAGTATACTGATGAAGTGCATGGCCATGCCCAAACGAACTGATTAGTTCTTTGTCGTTTACCTATCAGTAAAAGTCGGATAATCAAGAAAACAGAATCTTGAGTATTTAGAGTTGACACCTTCCAAGCTCATACTCACAGATGAAATATCGTGATGCAAAGGGAAAAGTCAAGATATACCCAATCAATGAACAGTAGTTTCATGGATACTATTTCCTTATGGAATGTTTATATCACCAGTCTGGGTATAAGAGTTCTTGTAACCTGGTCAGCCTAAGTGCCTGTCTAGGGGCCTCCTTAGGTCAGTGTAATCAAAGGCGGTATTGCCAACTTGCACAAGTGGGAGTCTGTTAGGGATTATGTGCAGAATTGACAAACCAAGTGATTACACATCCAATGTTGCAAGACACTTGAGGGTCACACCTGTGAGGACCTATAAATCGAATAAGTTAAATGAAACCCGGAAATGGGAAGTTAGGATTTATAATAGTGAATTATAAATCAGTTGGGTAATTTCAGTCAGAAATCCCAAAGTTAGAGGATTATTAATTAATTAGAACATTATATATTTATTAGATAAAATAAATATATAATAGTTAATTAATAAGTAATATATATTAGATAAATATATATATATATATATATATAATTATCATAGGCAAATTCTTTTCCAGTAATTAAAAAGGGAAAAGATTTGAGATAATTATAATATAGAAACTGGATTCTATTCAAACTGTTTTTCCCTCCATATAAATAAGGCTTACGGGTTAAGGAAAAATTAAGCTTCTCAGTTAACAGAATCAGTTTCAGTTTCTCTCTTCCTCTCTCTCCCCAGCCGGCGCCAAACCCCATTCGGATTCCAGATTTTGGTTTTCAATCTTCGGGTTTTTTTTCTTGTTCAACTAGAAGAACAATTCGTTAGGTCAATCACCGGTGGACTAAATCTCGAGCAATCCAGGTAAACTGATCTGAATCTAAACTATTAGGATTAAACTAAAACGATTAAAGATCAATAGGCTTTTAAGGGTTTTTAGCTTTATCTCTTCCGCATGATAAGATCAAATCAGTGAGTTTTTGATCACGTAGGTTTTATCAGTTTGATTATTAAACCTATGAGATTTATCAAAACAGTGAGGTTCGTTAGATCTGTATTAATCCTCGAGTCAGTTCGATCCGAGGATACCCACAAAAACCCAACAGATATAAGCTTGTTTTTGAAAACCTTCTTATCTTCATCAAGTTCAAGAACTTTCTTTTGCAAACATTCATTTTCTTTTCTCAAAGAAGTTACAAGTTTTAAATTTTGAGCATTTCCAAAAGAATGTTGCAACATTTGATCATGCTCATTTTGCAAATCCTTTTGCAAACTTGTAATCTGACTTTTTTCTTTTGAAAGTGAAGCTTCAAGATCAGTAACTTTAATGAGAAGTTCAGCTTTCTCAGCATTTAAAGTAGATAAACTTTTGTTCAACTTAAACTCTTCTCTCTCGGTATTCAGCTTCTGTTCCAACTGAACTATCTTTATCTCATGAGCCACTACTTGCTCTGTGAGGGAAATGTTTTCTCTCTTAAGTTTCCGAATTATGGGTGTGAATCGATTCATCCTTTCATAGATTGTCTCAATGAAATCTGGGTTTAGGAGATCGTGCATATAAGCATTCACCGCTGCCATTTGTGACTTCATGAGTTCAGAATCCATTGTTAACTGCACACAAAGAAAAAATAAGGATCGTGAACAGAAACTTCGATTAGAAGTATGAATAGTGCACTAACGATTTATATCGAACAAATAAAAAATATGAAGAAAAAAGGGTAAAAATAAACTTGAAGGACTAAAAGTGACAAAACTAGAAACTTAAACGACTCACAAACTTGAAATCACAAGTACAAGAACTAAAAATGTAAAAGTGTGGAAAGTTTCTAGTTCAGGGACTAAAAGTGATAAAATTTGAAAGTTTAAAAGTCCGAGGGTTGAAAAGGAAACTTTTTGAAACTTTAAGTCCAAGTACTAAAAGTGACAAAAGTTGAAAGTTAACAAACTAACGGACTTAACGGAAACTGGACTAAAAATGTAATAAAACTAACGAGAATGATAACGGAACATACAAAAGCTTAACAAAACACTACTGAACGACACCGAAAAATTACGAAACGAAAACTAAACGATAACCAACTCTCCCGTCTACCAAACCGCGTCACCAAACCACGATCGAAATGTCTCGAAGTAGTCTCGAATTTATCTTGAAAAATACGAGAAAAATGTTTTTCGTATCACTTTTAACGCTCGTCGATTGAACCTGAAAATTTCACGAGTCAATACTCTATCAGTCAAACTTTCAAGAAAATCAAAAATGATTTCCTGGCAAAAACCATTTGATCACCGAAAACGTCCCGCAAAATGACCGTTTGTCATGAAAGTCACATGAAATTATGAAACTCTTTGCGTAGGCTTGACTTGAGATCGCTCGAAACCTTATCAATTAACCTCAAAAATTCCCGAAAATTACTTTTCTCAAAAGTTCTTGCGGCACTCTACGTCTAAAAAATAGAAAGATTTCCCGGCAAAATCTTCTCAATCACCGAAATCGTCTCGCAAAATCACCGTTTGTCATGAAATTCACATGAAATCATGAAGTTCGTTGCATAGGCTTGACTTGAGAACTCTTGAAACTTTATCAAATAAACTCGAAAAATACCGAAAACTACTTTTCTCAAAAGCTCTCGCGGTAGTCTACATCCAGAAAATACAAAGATTTTCCGAAAACTAACGGAGATCACCGAAAAGCAAACCGAAACTTGAACGTTTCAACCTTTGAATAAAAAAAATGAAATTCACCAACACTTGGAATTGATATGGATGGATGTTACGAGGTGTAATTATATGTTACGTGTGTGTGCCTACAAACCTTGACCGAATGCATTAGTTGACCATGAATTAACTGAATAGATTGACTAAATCACCCACAAATGTCTCGAGACCAAGATGTCTCGAGACCAATATTTCTTAACTTTGACCAAAAAATCAATTCACATATCTAATTGTCGCCAACAATTGTTGACCTTGATTAACAAATTGTTTGACCAAAATTTTAAGCACCACTCGAGACATTCATTTTGGTCTTCAAATTGACCAGTTCGTTGACTCTATGATGACAGACTTCACTTCATTTGACCGAGCAGCACCTGTACTTATTCAAACAATAACAATTTGTTAGTGGCATCAAAAATTTGAATCAAGTTCAATGACAAACACATTTCTCTAACAATCCAACAACAATTTGGATCAAAAACTCAGATCTATCATCTTTTTAACCAAGAACATCTCAAGAACACCTTCAACTTAAAATTTTCAAAAATGAGATTTAGACCGTAAAACTTGAAACAAATAATGGATTCATGTCTAAAAACACATTTTAGAAACAATTTCACTCAAAAACGAATCAAAAACTCACTAAATCACAAAATCACTAACCACAAGGCTTGTGGCGTAGTGGTAAGGCCTGTCGAGAATGTGGATGGTATCCCATTCATCCCAGGTTCGAATCCCCTCGTACGCATCTTGTGGCCAGACTTAGTCTCAGACGGTCGAATTTTCAGTTTCTGTTCTAAATTGCCAAGGATGTAGTCTAGGCAAAGCCTAGATGAACCTTATCAAAAAAAAAAAAACTCTCAAGAACACAAACTCAAATCTTCAAGAACGATTTTCACAAATCTTCACCAAAAACGTTAAAATTCGGATATGTTGCTCACTTCAAGATTACAAACAACTTTTGTGAAGCCACAATCACGAATTTCAAATCAAACTCATCCAATTTGAAAAAATTTCAAAAACTCCATGGATGAACTTTTGAGTTTTTGGTGAAAATTTTCAAAAATCAAATCTCAAAATTAAGAAAGAAAATGATCTAGAATGATTAGAGATGATTAGAAAACACAAATGAATCACAAAAACACAACTAAAACTACAAAATCTACAACAAAAATCTACAAATCTACAAAAATTCTAAAAAACCCATTTCTTCAAATATCTTCAAATTTCTTCAAATCTTTATTGAATTTGTTCACAAATCTTCTGCCATAGTTCTGATACCAATTGTAAGTGCAAGAAACAATGGATCAAATCAATCAAATCTCATTTCACCATGTAAATCTTACAATATGAACTTTCTCTCTCTAGAATCTCTCTCTAGAATCTTACTAATGAATATTACAATTAGGCTCCTTCTATCAAGTCTCCTAACTCAACCTTCTAACCTTCTATTTATACCATTGACCTTACACAACTAACTCATTAACTAAACACATTACATAGTTGACTTTGTCTATTTAATCATCCTTCTTTGACTTCGACCTCTAGCTTTGACTTCATTAATAGTCTTTATAATATGTGATATTGGATACAATATTATTGCACTAACAACTTGTTAGCTAGATTTAGCTTCGTGCCTACGCAATGTCATTGGAATAAAATCAAATTAATATTTTGGAACCATTGACATGGGCTTATAATTTCCCTAAAGAAAGAGGGTTAGGATTGATAATGAAACTTCAATAGCATATTTAGAATATAAGTGACTAATGTATCAGTCTATTAGTAATTATTATTTGCTGATATTAGGTATCTACTTGACCAATACAAAGGTTGTTTCCAAATTGGATAAGGAATTACCATTGGGAACATGTCAATTGCTTGAAAGTAAACTAAGTGAATCTTATGTAACTACCTATTCAAACTACTTCGACAGTATTACTCTACATGAGACTTTTAAGAGTGTACATGGTTAAGGAATATCAGTACACATATTAGAGGAGTTAGTATTCTGGGTTCTATCAATACCCTACATGCATAAATGAAAATAATGCATCATGTATCAACTAAATGAAATTAAGATACATCAAGGGTTATAACAAAAAGCATATTCTACTTAAGTTGTTATACTATCAGCTATAATAAATTCTCCGTTAGATTTAAGTAAGCAATTAAGATGTCAAAATGATGTGACATATTTTACTAAATCATTACCTGAAACCATAAACATGTAGATAACATTTAAATACAAATGTTTCCGAACTCCCTTGATTAATGTATGAATCCGGGGGAGTAGTAGACCAAAGGGGGAGTCTACTATATTGGTATGTTGTGCTCTTTCCTTCACCCAAGGTTTTATTTTTTTCCACTGGGTTTTGTTCCTTGGGGTAAGGTTTTAGTGAGGCAACACTAATACACTATATATATATATACCATCTTGTTTTCTTAATTCTCGTGATTAATGTACAAATCAGAGAAAACATTAAACTAAAGGAAAAGTCTATAATGCAAAGAAACTTGTGCGTTGTACTCTTTCCTTCGTCATATTTTTATTTTTTCCCACTGGGTTTTTATTTTGGCGTAAGGTTTTAACGAGGCAACGAATGTGCACCACCACTCATTTGACTCGGCACAAGGGGGAGTGTTGTAGGATTATGTGCCATCATCAAAAGGAAGTGATTGAGAGAATATTTACTATGTATTAGAAATTACCATATTGAATGTTTCCTTTTTTATGTAACATCATCCTTATTTAAAGGGCTTATGATTAATGAGAAATAACAGACTTCATTCTTTCTATTATTTGTTGTTGTTCTGTTCTCTTTTTCTTTTAACAATAAGAAGTTTTTGATCAATATTTTGTAAGAAAAATCGCCAAAAAAATTAAAGATGAATTGAATATTGTTGACCAAGATGTTTTTTTTTTGGGGAAGGTTCACCTGGACTTTGGCCAGACTACATCCTTGGCAATTTTTACCGAGAGCTAAAGCATGCTCCTCTGGGATTAACACCCAGTGGCCCTTGGTTGCTCACCCCCGGATTCAAACTTGGGTGGGTTTTTCCCCAACACCAAGCCTTAACCGGTAGGCTGCCCCATTGGGGTTAGTTGACCAAGATGTTGCGACCAAAGAATTAATGACTTGGCATCCTCGTCGAAAAGGGATATAGAAACCAAGCTTTTGCATTTGTATCAGGAAAATTTGTAGATAATATATCTCTAAATATGATAATTAAAAATGAATGTAATGTAATGTTCAATCATTCTTAATCGTATAATGTCGCGAGGTTACGATATAAACCTTAATGTAAATAATCCTTCATTATGATGACAACTTTCACACCAACAACCTTTTTTGTAGACTCAACAACTTTCTTCTTAAATGTGTTTCATGTCGTATATGACATACGTTGATCATGATTAGTGAATGTCATAGCAGCTCATGTGTTAAAAAACACATGTTGCAACACAAAAGGACTTTTTTTTAATAGTTGATGCATAATGGTAAATCAGACACAATGCTTTTAATTTTAATACTTTGCCCTCGCCCAAAGATGGGTTGATGGTTTTAGCATGAAGTAGGACCCGATCGAAGAACATTGACCGACTTAGAGTTTTCAAGGATGGGGTAAAATATAAAAGCCTTTAGAATCATACTTCTGAAAACGTGTTCATGTTAGATATAGATGTTTATAATTATAGACCAGTTAAATATTTTATTACATGTAAGGTGTTACCATGATCTAAACGTCAAACAATGTGGTATATCTGGATTTCTTCGAATGTAACTATTGCATAGCATAGATAAAGATAAGCATAAGGGGCAAGAAGGAAAAATTATGAATAAAAAGTAATTCAACACAAGCAATCATACCTCCTTTAATCACTCAAACAACTTTAGCAATATAGAGATTATCTCTTTCAGAGTCTCCAAACTTCAATGGCTTATGAGTTTTATGAGTTTTTTAATCTTCTATCGAATGTATAAAATTAAAGGTTAATTGATCAAAAAACTAAAAAATATTTGTTTGATAATAGACTTCAAACTATGACTGGCAATCTGAGACACGAACAACCTGAACTGAACACGAAAGGGGTCTATACGAACCCAATTTGAAACTAAAATGCGTATAAAATGGGTTGATGCGAACATGAAACGATAAAAAAGGGTCAGGTTTAAATAAACCTGATTACCTGAAAATGACCCGATTAATCAGAATTGTTAAATAAACAATTAACCATTTACTAAAAAAATATTACATAAAAATCATATTTCTAAATCTAACGGTGTAGAAATCTAATGGCGCCGAATCCGATGGTGTGTAACCAAAATGCGCGATGAAACTTCAAATTAAAATATTTGAGTTTTCCCTTTTCGCTCTCTGCATATTGTTATTGTGTTAAAAAAATAGTCTTTTATTATTAATTTATTTGATTTCGATTGAGCATGTTTGAAGGTCCGATCTCAGATTTCGATTGAAGTTTTAAAGTTTACTAGTTTAAAACATTTATGTGCTTTTAAGTCTTAAAGTCAAATGTGTATGTATTCTTTTTTTGAAATGGATCAACTGGCGACCAGCCCACTCCAACGACTTCCCCGGCGACCACACCACCATCTTCTCCGGCAACCACACCGCTCCGACGACTTCTCTGACGACCACAGACCACATCCTGCGACTTCTTCGGTGACCTCCATCTCCGCCACCCACCATCATCTCTGGCCAAAATAGGCGGTTGGAGACTTGGAGTTCGTTTATCATGCAAATCTCAACCACACCATTCCATGCCACCGAAGCGACCGGCCCACAACCATGAGCACTTTCGGGATTTTTCATCATCGATATTAAGGCAAATAACATCCTCATCGGCCTAGACTTCGAGCCTTATATTGCCAATTTTGGCCGCAGAAGATGGTGGGTTGCGGAGATGAGGTCAGCGGCGATTTAGATCGCCGAAGAAGTCGTCGGATGTGGTTTGTGGTCGTTAGAGAAATCACCCTGGTGCGGTCATCGGAGAAGTCATCAGAGTGGTGTGGTTGCCGAAAAAGATGATAGTGTGGTCGCCGGAGAAGTCGCTGGAGTGGCCTGGTCGCCAGATAAGTCGCCGAAGTGGCATGATGGTGTGGTTGTCAATTCACTTTTACAAAAAATTTATATTAAATATTATAAATAATAACATATCAAATTAATATACTATCGCTATTGACCATTGCAATTTTACCCCTAAACAAATTTACCCTTGGTGAAAAGTATATTTCAACATGTACTAATTACTAGAATGCCATCTAATGTAATATAGTTTTTCTTTATCAACCATGTGGCTAGAAGATGGTTTTTTTTGTTCCTAGAAATAAGTGGAGTTCTTGTATAAACCTGCATATATATATATATATACATATAGATGGATTGATATATTTTTTTTAAATAAAGGTTTAACTTTTTATTCAATAATCGAAACATTCTAATGCTTGACAGCCCCATCGTTTCTGAAAAAGAAAAAAAATCGCCTGTCCCATTATTTCAGTTTTCATCCACCAATAAAATTTTTTATTGCCAAATCATTAAGGGTGTGTTTAGTACACTGGACAGGATAGGACAGTACAGGATAGAACAGACTTGTCCCATGTTTGGTAGGCATCTATGTGGGACACACCAGAACTAAGTTGAACAAGAGTGAGACAAGCCTGTCCCATCCTACCCCCTGGAACTAAGTAGAACAGAGTCAGATTTACTATTGTACCCCATAAAATACAGATTGATTTTCTCTTTCTTTATAATTTTCTCATACTTAGGGGTGAACAAAACTCGAACAAATCCGAAAAAACCGAAAATCCGATTCAAAAAATCTCGAATCTACATAACCTATATAACTCGAACTAACTCGATCTTTGAAATCCAACCTTACGACGAATTACTCGGTTCGGATAGAGTCTCCGTACCCGTTACCTGAACTCACCCGAAACCCGAATAAAACCTTTTATTGATATTTTTTGTAATTTTTTTATGTAGATCTTTGATATTTGAACTTATTTTTATTAGTTTAAGTGTTTAATTTAATTTTTTACGTTTGAAATTTGGATTTTGGAGTTTGAAGTAGTTTTAATCTTTAATGATTAAGCATGTAAAACGAAAGGTTAGGATTAAATTTATAGTCATTATAGGGAAGTTAATTTGCAAACCAAAAAAACGTGCAAACCGTGCAAACTCATGGTTGCACACGTAAATCAACGAAAAATCTTTTGTAGAGTTGTTTAATATGATGAAAATGTTTCACATACTAAGTTTTTTGATGAAATTGTTTCATATGAAGGTGTTTATTTACATAGAAATGAAAAAGTTTCACAGAAACGAGAAGAAAGTTTCATATGAACAAAAAACATCAAAATATGAAACAATTTCATCAAAATTTGATATTTATGAAACATTTTCATCATATTAACAACTCCATGAATCAATTTCACTAATTTTACGTGTGCAACCATGAGTTTGCACGGTTTGCACGTTTTTTTTGTTTGCAAATTAACTTCCCTCTATATACATATATATATATATATATATCTATATATATATTCATCTTTAAATTTTCATTGCACACTATTTCTATTTTCTACTAATTTGGTAAAAAAAGAAAAGAAAAACATATATTGTTAAAATCCGAACTTGAACCCGATTAAATCCGAAATGGTCCGAAATACTTCACACCTAATTTTGATTTTCGAGGACAACATTTCATACCGAAACTCGATCGAAAATACAACTAATAATGTATATTGCTACTATTTATCTTGCAAGTTATGATTTATTTTATTTTTTGAACGGCAAGAAGGTTAATTAGGAAGGAGCTTCGGCATGGCCATCACCCCCACCAAGCAACCCGAAAAAGTTTATTGCACATAAAAGAGAACTAGCAAGATGCTAGAAACAAGAGTACCGAAAGAATTACAAAGCCAAAAGACCAACAAAAAAACCCCAACCGAAACAAAACCAACTCAACCCAACCGTTACAACCCCAAAGGCCAAGTTATGATTTTTGATTATATACTTGACTATAGTTTTGTTGATACATAGATTGAAGTTTTTAGTTTTTTTGTTAATTTTCATTTAGATCGACTATTAGGTAAAAAAACGATAAAAATTTCACCAGGGGTAAAATGGTCATTTAATCAGTCTTGCCCTGTCATGTCTTACCAAACGCTGAATAACTGTTTTGTCCTATCTTGTCTTGTTCTACTTTGTCCTGTCATGTCCTGTCCACGTACCAAATGCACCCTAAGCTTTAACTAAATTCTTTATTAATTATACTAACGGAGGTAGACTCCGTCAAAATCTCTCTCTCCCCACTTAGGGGTGTGCAAAACCCGAACAATTCGAAATCCGAACCCTAATCCGAACCGAAATTATGATGTTTGTGCAAAACCCGAATACCCCGAAATCCGAAAAACCGAAACCCAACATTTAAGTAGATATTTGGGTTTGGGTTGGGTTTAATCTTTGGTCACTCGACCCGCCCGAAAACCCGAAATATATGTATATGTATTTTAGGTATTATATAAATTTATGTGTTTATCTAATTTTCTTTGTAAATTATAGTCGGTAGAAATGGTTTCTAATTTTTAACTTTACTATCGATTTCCTCGATCTCTCAATCGATTGAATTCACCATTAAAATCCATTGAATTTATATATCTATTTGTATAATAATAATACCTGAACCCGACCGACATCAACCCGAAATCCGAGCACCCCGAACCCCAAGCAATCCGAAATCCGAAACATAAAGTTCGGGTCTTATTTTCATATCCGAAATCCGATCGGGTTTTTAATTCTCACACCCGAAACTGCCCGACCCGACTGATGCACACCCCTATCCCACTAAGTTAATTAATATATATGTAATTAAATTTCTTTCTTATTTTTAATTTATCTTCCATATATTTTATACAAAATAATTGTATATATTGCATTTTATTTTTATATATAAATTTACCCTTTATGTTTATAATTGCCTTTTTTTTAAGTAGTTTTTCTTTCCAGCCTTTTAATTAAGAGTGCTAAGGGTTGGTTGATTGGCTTGAAAACTTTTGATCAACCCAACCTAATGTTTATAGTTTCAAATATCTTAATCCAACCAAACCTAATATCTTACATATGATTTTTATGGTCTTTATCTCACTTCTTCAATGATAATTTTATATTTATCTTATTTATCCTACTTCTTTAATAAAATTTCTAGATTTTCTCTTTGATCAAGTCATTTTTATTTTGCTTGTGAAAGATTAACTTTAGAAGGATTTGACTATATGTAATAAAAAATTCATTAATATCAAAATTCCTTTATACAGGATTTTTCTTAGATTAACATAATAAAAGATATATGAAAATGCAATTAAAATAAAACAATTTTACATAAAAATAAAATACAGAATTATTTTATATAAAGTAAATGGAATATTAATCAAAAATGAAAAAGTAATTTGAACATATAAAAAAGGTGAAAAGGAAAAAATGTTTAGATAATTCTTTGTATAATTAATAAAGGATTTATATAAAACTTAGTGATTGACAATATTAGTGGATTGGAAAGGTAAAGAGTATAATCGGACAAGCGATCTTTTTTCAAAAGATTGGTATGACTCTCAATTATTATATTTCCCACCTCAACCAGCATCAAAATCTTTCATTCATAAATTCATTTCTATGTCTTCAAACCTTCATCCCCTTGCTTCTTTCATACAGGTTTATTAAGAAAGTGTAAGTGAACAAATCTGCAATTAATGTTTTTTGGTTGTTTTAATTAAGAGCACTATATCCTTCTTCTTCTTTTTTTAATACACAGCGACATCGAACCAACGAACGACTACCACGAACACACGTGCGCACACACGCACACCTTCCCAGCAGTATCGGACTTCCACGGGCAGCCCACTAATCCGCCGCCGTCCCAGCCCAGCTTACGCTGGACCTAGAGCCCAACCACAGTATTTGACTGGGCTCGAGGGCAGTCCAGTTAAAGACTAGACCAACCCAATGACTGGGTACTCATCTTGTCCTCAAATTGACCCCTTGGAATCGAACCTTGGTAGACTGGGATCGCATCCACAGTCCTCATCCCAAGGATGTTACCGTTCTTAGAAAGACCAACTGAGGTAGACATGATTTGTAAGAGCACTATATCCTTACCTTATCGCTTCTGAGTTTTGATTTCTTATGATGTATATACTATAATATGCAGGTTTAGAAATGGACCCTACAATCACACCCAGATCCTTAAGTTCAGCGGATAGAGTAAATTTCGCGGGTCAGCAACATGAGGAAATGTACATTCAGATGAATGTGTCAAGCTCACAACCGCACATCGCACTAGATAAAGATATAATTGGTAACATGCATGTCACTACTATGGCCATATATCAGCATTATTGAGTTTTTATTGCTTCCCAAAACATCTTCGATGGCTTTTCTAAGATACATTAAAAAAACGAAACCAAAATGTTTTAAAAAATTCTTCATTATCTCCAAAAGATTCCTGTTGTTAAAGATTACCCAATTAATGCAACATAAAATAATGTATATTCTAGAATTTAATAATAAGTAATAAATAACATTTCATGTTTTTATGAATTTGTAAACTTGAAAAATCATTCTAGAAGTTAGTGAAATATGAATAGAATTTCCTTTTTATAAATTTATAGAGTTGCATAAATATCAATGTTATATTCTATAAAAATATAAATAATACGAAAACTGCGGTTATATTTTAAACCATTATATACATATAATTGAAATCTATAAAATTATAAAGGGTTAATTTCATATATACCCTTATTAAGATTGAAAATATCACATTTACCCAACCTAATCTTGAAATATCATATATGTCCTTCTTAAACAATCAAAATATCATATTTACCCAAATAATAACTTTTATCAATTTTTAATTATTTTAAATCATACTTAATAATCAAAATGAGTATTATACCCTTGAATCGTTTGTTAAGAAAAAGATAAATTGGATTCAATAGAAACCCTTGGATCTTTTGACCCTAATATCCATATTAGAGGTGTAAACGAGTCGAGCTTTTATCGAGTAACTCGAGCTCAAGCTCGAACTCGGCTCGTTCAAGTCGAACTTTATCGAGTTCGAACTCGAGCTCAAGCCCAAAAAACGAGCTCGAATATTTATCGAGCCGAGCTCGAGCTTTTAAGAGTTCGACTCGAGTTCTTATCGAGCTTTTCGAGCTTTGTATAACATATATATATATATATATATATCTTATATTTTTTATATATTATGTATATATAAGGGGCATATATCAAAATAACCTAAACATGTATCTTTCGAGCTTTACGAGCCGAGCTTGAGCTATAATCTAAATAACCTATTTTTTATGTAATTTTGAACTTTTCGAGCCGAGCTCGAGCTATAGTTTATCTTTTACGAGTCGAGCTCGAGCTTGAAGTATGAAAGCTCGTCGAGCTATCGAGTCGAGCTCGAGCTTAACATAAAATCTTGAGCCGAGCTCGAGCCCTGTCGAGCTCGAGCTCGGCTCGACTCGTTTACACCCCTAATCCATATGGTGCAATCTTAATTGGGTAGTGAATTGAGTATATGAATATCCATCCATATGCCGCTTCCTTCTTCTCCACTCAAAACCCTAATATTCCATGACCATTACTCTTCTTAAATCTTAATTCACTACAAATGACCCATTTTTAACTCATATACTCAATTAGTCGCCATTAATAACCAAACCTCTTGTTGATTTCAAGATGAAATGGTCCTTATTTCTTACTGCCATTCTTTAATTTTGTTGATCCAGCTCTCCTAAGACCTGATGAAATGATAATGATCCTGAATCTTTACTTAGTGAATAGGTTTTTACTTCTGTTATAGCTTGAGGAATTATCACTGAGTCTGTTCAGTGTTATTCCATGTTACTTATGCTGTAACTTAATTTTATAGATTTCAGGATCAGGATCAGGAGACTAACGAGTCTGTTCTGCAGTCTACTGATCCTGTCCACTGAAGTGAAGACCTCCTCCTGAAGACATTAAGATCATACAAAAAGAACCATCAGCGACGTCGAAGAAATAGCTGATGACAGGAACAGCATGCTCGTGATCTGAAGACGGAACTCAGTGATAGCAGTCTGTTCACTATCGTATGACATCCTGAAGATTCATCAGGATACACGTGACCCTGAACTTCCCTAGTTTCAGGACTCTAGTCACTGATCAGTATCCTGATCCTGAAGGATTAGAACAATGTCTTAGTCTAATGCACAAAAGGATAACTCGCCTTTTCTGACACAATAGTACATAAGGGCAGTTACTTTACTGTTCCCTCCGTACTTATCAGACCATAAGGCAACTGTTTACAAACATCCTCTTTTGCACACCATGCAAAGAGTATTTGTTTATAGTAAATAGTACAACAGACCACTCACATTGTGACACGTCACAATAGTAGGTCTGCATGCATTTAATGCATGGAGTATAAATAGGACGTGAAGAGATGTTCTCCATACTTCTTCTTCATCCTAATTCTACTCAAGTCCTTTCTCTCTTATCCCCTCTATCTTCTTTCTTTATTCTCTTCTCACTTAGTGCATAGTGAAAGAACTTAGATTGTTTAGTTTAGACTAATTGTCTTTTCTATTTCCGCAACAATCTGTAAATTCATATTGTTTATAAAACAAGAATTTAAAAGTGAGAAAACTGTGTGATTATATTCAACCCCCCCTTCTATAATCCCTAACACTATCCTTACTTGAAGGTCACCTACTTGGGACCAACAAGTGGTATCAGAGCAGATACAAGCTCTCATTTTCTTCTTTAGAAAAATCTTGTGATCCTCTCTTCTTATTCTATGGCTCTTCAAGCTAAGGATAACTACTTTGATACCGGCTCTGCTGGAAAGCCTCCTCGGTTTAACAAAGACAACTTCTCTCTTTGGAAAACCAGGATGGAGCTTTTCCTCTCTGGTTCTGATCCCCAGATTCCTTACTTTCTGGAAAACGGACCACATGTGCCTACACAAACCGTCCACCCCATTGCTGCTGCTGGTGGTCAACCTGCTGTTCCTGAAAGACAGCTGGTGAAGCCCGTAACTGACTGGAATGATGAAGATAGACGCCTGGTCAACATTGACACCAAGGCTAGGTCTCTCATCGCCATGTCACTCCCTGACGATGTATTTCACTCTGTCTGTCACCTTCGCTCTGCTAAGGAGATATGGGACACTCTTTGTGTTCAATATGAAGGTACCGCCGTACTCATGGAATCAAGAAAGATTTTCTTGGTTCGACAGTACGAAAGCTTTATTCATCAGAAGGATGAAACTCTCTCCCAGCTACATCAGAGATTCAACTGTCTTCTGATTGATCTGAAGACCATCGGTACTACCTACTCTAACTCTGAGGTGGTTACCAAGTTCATGGAAGCTCTTCCTGAACATTGGGAAATCTACACCTCCTGCTTAACTATGTCAAAGGACATAAAGACACTCACTCTAAGTGAGTTGTACGGTATTCTTCTGAACCGTGAACAACAGAAGAAACTGAAAAAGAATCTCATAAGAGATTCTAAAGAATCCAAAAGCACATCTGTTGCATTGGTTTCAGATTCAGTTCCTCCTGTTGCTGCCACTTCTTCTTCAGTAACTATTACTGAATTAGAATCTTCTGACTCTGACATGTCAGAAGATCCTGAATTCAATGAATCTCTTGCTCTTTTAACCAGATCTTTTAAAAAGTTTGCCAAAAAGGGAAACTTCCATAAAAAGAAACATCTTTCTATTACTGACAAGCCTAAGTCAGATCCTGTTGACAAGGCTACTGCTGTCTGCTACAACTGTCAGGGCAAAGGACACTTTGCTAATGATTGCAGGTACAGAAAAAGTCAGTTTGCTCCCTCCTCTGCAAAATCTTCTTCCAAGAACCCCAAATACCAGCGCCTGAAAGAAAAGTACAAGAAGATGAAAACTCAGCGTAAAGGCAAAGGTTTAATCGCAGAAGACTGCGATTGGGATGATGTCTCCTCTGATGACTCGTCTGATGAGGAAGATACTCAAGTGGCACTTATGGCCATTATTGAGGAACCTACCTTAGCTCTCATGGCTAAGATAGAAGAGGTTCCTGAAGAGATTCCTCCTCAGGATCCTGAAGCTTCTTCTTCCACAACTCCTGAAGCTTCCACCTCTGCGACTGATTCTTCCAGTCAGGTACCGATTCCTCTCATCCCTCTTGAAAGCTTAACTCAGTTGGACCTGGTCACTCTCGACCTTTACAAAGCCCTCAATGGTAAAACCTCTGCTGAAAAAATGAATATTGATCTTAGAGGACAACTCAAAGAATGTCAAGAAAAATTAAAACAGCTTACCATTGTAGAAGAAAATTATAAGGACCAGGTCACTGTAAACAAAACTCTTTGTATTGAAAGAGAATTGGCTCTTGCTGCCAAAGAGAAGGCCCTTGCCCAATTAAATGCTGAAAAAGTCACCATCAAAGGATGGAGTGACGCCTCTGAAAAAGTTGATGAAATATTAGCTTCAGGGAGGTCTGACAAAAGCAAAAGAGGTCTTGGATTCTTTCGTGGATACAAGAAAGAAGAAACTAAGTCTGATAGTTCCATGCTCAAATTTGGAAAATTTGTTTCTTCAATTCCTCTTCCTAATACCTCTGAAAACACTCCTTCTTCTTCTTCTAACACTCACCCTGAAGGTGCTCCTAAGAGCAAAAAGAATACAGTTAAGGATAAATCCAAAACTGAAACACCTTCAAAGACCAAGGGTCCTAAACTCAAGAACAAAGTTCTGGGTGGTGGTCCTTCAGTCTCTGGAACTAAGTCTCTTTCTCAGAGTCCTGCTCCTAGACTGAAGATTGACCTGAAGCAAAAGACTCAGGAGAAGAAACCAATTCCTCCAATGTCCAATGCTAAAGGCATACTTGGTGCAGGTCCTGCTCACCTAAAGTTTAAAAACTTTCTGGACCACACTAAACGCTTTCAATATCGCAAATGCTATCACTGTGGATTAAATGACCATATTGCGAGTAAGTGTCCTGATGCTACCAAAGCTGAAAAATCAGCTAAGGTAAAGAAGATTCCCAAGACTGAGAAATCAGTCAAAGGAAAGAAGGTTGTCAAGACTGTTCCTTCAGTCAAGACTCCAGCCTCCTGTACTGATACTTCAGTAAAGGCTGACACTGATTCAACCAGTCCTACTGATACTTCTGGATCCATAGTTCTATGGGTACCAAAGAAAACTTAAACTCTGTATTTTACAGGATAAGGGCATCTGGTACTTGGACAGTGGATGCTCTCGACACATGACTGGTTCTAAATCTGTCCTCACTAACTACCGTGAAGAAAGAGGTCCTGCTGTGACCTTTGGCGGAAACGGTAGAGGCCAAACCCGAGGGTATGGCACTCTGACCAACGGAGTAACTACTTTCAAAAGAGTTGCTTATGTTGAAGGCCTGATGCATAATCTTCTGAGCATCAGTCAACTGTGTGATAAGAATCACAAAGTTTCTTTCTCTAAGAAAAAGTGCAAAGTCAAGAACAGGAGAAAGGAAGTCATTCTTAATGGTGTTAGACATGCAGATATCTACATCATCAATATGAATACTTCCACTGATAACTTCTGTTTCGTATCACGTGCTTCCACTGATATGAATTGGCTCTGGCACAAGCGTCTCTCTCATCTCAACTTCAAGACGCTGAATCAACTCTGCATCAACAACCTGGTTATTGGTCTTCCTGACTTTCGCTATACAAAGGAATCTCTTTGTTCAGCATGTGAGAAAGGAAAACAGACCAGGGCTAGCTTCAAGTCCAAGCAGATTTCCTCCATCAGCTCTCCTCTACAACTTCTCCACATGGATCTCTTTGGACCTGTTAATGTCCAATCCATTGGTGGAAAGAAATATACTCTGGTAATCGTAGATGAATATTCCAGATATACTTGGGTTTTCTTCTTACGTGCCAAGAGTGATGCTCCTGAAGAAATCATCCTGTTCGTCAGGAAGATGGAAAGACTCAACAACCTTACTGTTCGATCTATAAGGAGTGACCATGGGACTGAGTTCAAAAACAGTACCCTGGAATCTTTCTTTGAACAGAAAGGTATCTCTCAAAACTTCTCCTCTGTGAGAACTCCTCAGCAAAATGGTGTTGCTGAAAGACGAAACAGGACGCTGATCGAAGCTGCGAGATCTATGCTGAGTGAAGCCAACCTTGCCACTCAGTTCTGGGCTGAAGCCGTAAATACTGCTTGCTATACTCAGAACAGGTCTCTGATCGTCAAGCGTTTCAGAAGAACCGCTTACGAACTCTTTCGTAATAGGAAACCATCAATCGAACATCTCCATATCTTTGGTTGTGTCTGCTACATTCTGAACAACAAAGATAATCTTGGAAAGTTTGATTCCAAATCTGATGATGGAATCTTCCTCGGATACTCATCCATTTCTAAAACTTACCGTGTGTTCAACAAACGAAGACAAACCATTGAGGAAACGATTCATGTCAAGTTTGATGAATCGGGTCCTACCTTTCCTCACCCAAATGATAATACTGAAATCAATCAGTGGGCTGACTCTTTCTTTCAAGTCCCTGAACCTCCTATTGCTGATCCATCTCCTCAGGAACTTCCTGATGGTTTTGAAGATAATCCTATACCACCCACTGATATAACCACTCCACCTCTCATAAATGCCACCCCTATCTCTCAAATCACACCACCTGAACCTGATCAACCCACTAACAGTGAAGACTTCTCTCAAACCACTGTTAGTGAACCCTCTCCTACCAATCTTCTTCCTGATCCATCATCCAATGAAGCATCTACTTCAGGACAGGTGTATCAACCACCTGCTCTCCGATGGACCAAAGATCATCCCATTGATCAAGTTCTTGGAAACCCCTCCTCTGGTGTGAAAACCAGACGTCAGGCTGGTAACGTCTGTCTTTATGTAAATTTTATCTCTGAAAATGAACCTAAAGAAATAGATGATGCTTTGCGTGATCCTGCCTGGGTCTCAGCCATGCAGGAAGAGCTAGCAGAGTTCATCAGAAACAATGTCTGGCTTCTCGTCCCTAGGCCTCGAAAACGTACAATCATTGGTTGCAAGTGGATTTTTCGAAATAAACTTGATGAGATTGGTACAATCATTCGAAACAAGGCTCGCCTTGTGGCTCAGGGATACAGGCAGGAAGAGGGCATTGATTACGATGAAACTTTTGCTCCTGTTGCTAGGCTCGAAGCAATTCGACTCTTCCTAGCTTTCGCAGCACATATGAACTTCAAAGTTTATCAGATGGACATTAAAAATGCCTTTCTGAATGGAAAACTTAATGAAGAGGTCTATGTGGCTCAGCCTCCTGGCTTTGTAGATCCTAAGTTCCCTGATCACGTCTACAAGTTAAACAAGGCTCTCTATGGGTTAAAACAGGCTCCTCGTGCCTGGTATGATACCCTCTCAACCTTTCTTCTCTCTAAAGGCTTTGTTCGTGGAAAGATTGATAGCACTTTATTTCTGAAGAAATATCCTAAGCATATCCTTCTTGTCCAGATATATGTCGATGACATTATCTTTGGATCCACAAATCCCAAACTCTGCGAAAAGTTTGAGTTGCTCATGAAATCTGAATATAAAATGTCTATGATGGGCGAACTAACATTCTTTTTAGGACTTCAGATCAAGCAATCTGAAAAGGGAATTTTCATCAATCAAGGTAAATACGTACATGAGATGCTAAAGAAATTTGATCTCACATCCTGTACACCGATGAAGACTCCAATGGCTCCTCCTCTGTCTCTTGACAAGGATTCCAAAGGGAAACCTGTTGATGTGACTCTCTATAGAGGAATGATTGGCTCATTGCTGTATCTTACAGCGAGTCGTCCTGATATCATGTATTCTACATGTCTCTGTGCTCGTTATCAGGCTGAACCCAAAGAATCCCATCTGACCGCTGTAAAGCGGATCTTCAGATACCTGAAGGGAACTCCTAACATGGGTCTTTGGTACTCCAAGGACTCAGGGTTCGATCTAACAGCTTATTCTGATAGTGACTTTGCAGGATGTAAGATCGACAGGAAAAGCACTACTGGTGGCTGTCACCTATTAGGTGGCAAGTTGGTGAGTTGGACTAGCAAGAAGCAGAACTCTGTGTCCACATCAACTGCTGAAGCTGAATATGTTGCAGCAGGAATATGTTGTGCTCAGGTCCTGTGGCTGAGAAATCAACTTCAGGACTATGACATACAACTCTCCAAAATTCCTATCTACTGTGACAACACTTCAGCAATAGCCATTGCTAACAATCCTGTCTTACACTCTAAGACAAAGCACATTGAAGTGAGATATCACTTCATCAGGGATCATGTGATGAATGGTGATATTGAACTCCATTTTGTCCCTACTGAATATCAGCTTGCTGACCTCTTTACCAAACCACTGGATGTGACGCGTTTTAATATGCTCCTCAGTGAACTTGGGATGTTAAATCCTGAAGAATAGAAGTTCTCAGGACAAACAGTTGTTAAAGTCCTTATGAAAATATTTTCTCAGGACCTCTTTTCTTAACAACTCCTGAATAACTCTTCTTCAGAGGATAACTCTATTCAGTACTTACAAAATCTTTGTTCAATATCCGAATACTGATGATTCTCAGGTAAGTATTTCTTCCCTCTGCTACTGAAACCTTATCGCATTAAATGTGATAAGAGGATTTTCCCAAAACAGTACTTATCTGATAAGTACTCTGATTCCAATAAACCATATCTTTCACCAAAATGGAATCATCCCCTGAAAAGGTGGTTTTTAGTTTTTCAAATAAAACAAACCTTTCATCTGCACTGACACGTAATGGGACGTTTCCTGTTCCCCACTACGTGTGTCAGGCGCGTGAACGCGCGTAGAACTCCCATTTTCATCATTACGTTTGAATTTAGCCGCTCTTTTCTCTCTCATCCATTTTCTCTCTCTTACCACGAGGTATAAAAACCTCATTCGTAATCCTTTTCACTCTTTACGCTCACATAATACTCTCTAAGCATTCAAGCAAGAAAAAGCAAGAATCTGCACTCTCAAGAACACCAAGAACACACACTTACCACTTCTTTAACAAGATCAAAGTAAGTTTTCTTATGTTCTTATGTTCTTTCCACAATCTAAGTTGGTATTCTTCCTTAAAAACAACTTATTTTGGTAAACGTTTTTCCAAAAACCCTAAGATCACTTCGTTTGATCTTAGTTTTCCCAAAATCTTCTAAGATTTTTGTTAAAACTGTTTAGAATGATTTTTCTTATTTCTTTTAAGAACAGTCATAAACTCCTATTTTGATATCTTTTCATCAAAATAGAAGTTCTTTTTAATACAAAAACACATTCCTTTTGTGTATTTTGGTATCTAATCTATTCTATGTATAAAGGATTTCACCATTTTTATGAACATATTTTGTGTTCATTGACAAATGAAGAAAAATGCATATTTTGGACTCTTAATCATCCATATATGTTATTTTTTATGTTTTTGACAGAATGGCTGCTACTACATCTACTTCTCTGGACGCCCAGCTCTCATCCGAGGCCACACCTCTACAGGCTACTGAGAGCTTGCCAATCGTCATTCCACAACATGACGTCCAATTCAAACAGAACAACTGAAAGGATTATGTGCAAGACAGTAATTAGGATCACTATGTCCAATGTTATAAGACACTAGTGGGTCACACTGCTACACACCCAACCCGAGACCTATTGGATTTATCGTGTGGAAATAATTAATTAAGTTTAATTATTTAATAGAGAGAAAGGAATAAATAATAAATTGTTTATTTATTATTTATCAGATATATATAATTACTTGATTAACAAGTTTGAGTTAATTAAGGAAGTTATTGTGGAGAGTTATTTATGGATTGGGATTCTTAATATGATTACCATAATTACCTATATAAATATAGGGTTAGGGTAATAGAATTATATAACTGATTTCATAATTACTTTCTCACCAAGAATCCCAAACCTCTCTCTCTCTCTCTCTCTTGTCGGCGTTGACACACACACACACACCGGAGGTTTTTCCGATCAAATCCTAGGCGGTCTAGCAGCCAGTCTCACGGTGGTGCAGTAGCGGTGTATCCCTCACTAGCTTCCGGAGAAAAGTTTGGATCGCTAAAGGTAAACGCGAGAAAACCCCCTTGATATAATTGTGTTTAATAAACTACGGATGGATCATTGTTCGGGTTAGGTTTTTATCCGCTGCGTAATTGTTTATCTGTTTATCCGACCCGATAAAACCCAACAGTGGTATCAGAGCCACTTCCGTACGTTTATCAAACCTGTTTTGTTGTTAAGGTTTTGATAAAATTGGTTTTAGGTTTTATAAAATCTGAAAAATTTCGCGTTTTTGTTAAAATTTGATTTTATCGTTTATCCGGTAACTCGTGGCAATCGGCGGCGGAACGGCGGTGATAACCGGCCGGACCACCGGGCCGATCGCCGGACGAGTAGTAACCGCGAACCACCACACCACCGAAGCCGTGAACGGCAACGGTGGTGGTGTTCGGTTTTGGACCACCGAAAGCCACCACACCACCGAAGCCTAGTTTGGCGACGGTGGTGATGGTCGATCCTCGCGATAACCACAAACCACCACACCACCAAAGCCACAGCGGCGATGGTGGTGGTAGTCGTCCCATGTACACGAGCCGCACCACCGATCGGCTAAGGCAGCCACGGTGGTGGCGGCGGTTTATTGTTTCAATCACCGCGAATGCGATGGCGGCGACGGTGTTTTGCTGCTGCTGTCGCCGGCCACTTGTGGCGGTGGCGGTGTCTTGGCACCGTTTGCCGTCGCCGGTGGTGAAGGCGGTGGCGGTTTGTTTGTTCTCGGCAAGGATGGCGGCGGCGGTTGCGCTTCGGCGTTGCCGTCGTGCGCCGGTGTTTTGATTAAACGCCGATCGGCCACGCCACGGTGGTGGCGGCCGATCGCTGCTGCTACTGTGGTGGTGGCGGCTGTCCAAGGCGGTAATCAACGGTGGTGCTCGATGTTGGCGGCTATGGTGGTTCACGATCACAACCGCGGCCGAAGCCGCGGTGGTGGTTGTTTTTGTTTTTGATCGCCGGCAAGGCGGTGGTGGCGGCATCCTCACCGCTATCATCGTCCGAGATAACCGATACCGATAATTGATAATGTTTATTTTACCATTATCGAACAAACGGATAAACGCGTTTTGGTAATTATCAGTTAGGATAGTTATCAGATCGTAATATTTTCTCGAATTGGATAAAGGTTTTAATCGTTTAATTGTTATCAATTTATTTTTATGAAATTATTTCTAATCCAGTTTAGATTATTACGGAAAACCAGTTTTATCGAAATCAGTTTAGTTAGTTTATTTTAAACTAGTTTTGTTGTCATAGCCAAGCCCAAAGACCTATGGTTGTGTTTAATGCTCTTTTATCGTTTTATTATTCTATTCATGGTAAGGGAGGCCTGCGAGCCATTTACAACCCTTTTTGTACTTTAATTTTAAATAGTCTAGTTGGAAGGCCTGCGTGCCATTTGCAACTTAATTTTGTATTTAGTTAAAATAGAATAGTTCCAAAGGAGTAAAACTCGAAGACGGAGCTTCGCACGACCGGAGATGTTGGAGCCAGTGGGAGCACCAAGATTTCATGCCTTGTGGTTGTTTAGTCACATAGGATTTTGGACCGTCAGTTCTCGTGTTGGCTCACGAGACTGACAATAGATCTGGGCAAAAGCTATGACACTGTCTTGTTTTTATCTGCGTGGTTGATTATGATTGCTTAGTCTTAGATAAAAACAAAATTTTATGAAATCAGTTTAAAGAGTTCGATTACAGTTTGTTTTTCGAACCAGTCTTTTTAAAAACTAAAAACTGGCTAAATCCTTAGGAAAATCTTAGATCAGTTAGTGTGATCCATTTGTGGACACCTTTGGCGAAAGGTACGTTGGGGCTCGAAGATAAATTCTTGGGTACCCACGTTCAAACCCCAAGCTAAAGGGGGTGAAAAGACTCTGCGATATCGGGGGGTACCGACCAGAGTACATCCAGTTCAAAATGGTGCGATCTATTTTGGTAGTTGTTACAACTCACCGGGTGGTACCGGGCCAAAGCACACTAGAGGGACTAAATATGCACGGATTCAAGTATCCGATGTCCCGACGATCTAGAAGTCGTATCTTCGTTTAAAGATGCGATTGGTATAAGGCGTTACCTACCAGAAATAGCATGGATTGGCTTGCGTGAGCAAACCGCCTGTCAGTTCATGTGAAATATGGATTCTAGTCTAATATAATTATTGTTCTAAGGTAATAATTTATTAGAAATACAGTCAGATAACTAAATCGGAATTTTATATTTGTAGATGTCTGCTATTATCTTTTATTCACCTGAGGAATCTTTCCGCCTGATAATGGGGAAATGGAAGCTTACAGGCCAAAATTTTCCAGTCTGGAAAATGCACCTTGACAATGTCTTGGATGCACAGGGTAAGCGGTACGTGATAGAGAAACCCGTTTCACGACCCGGTTGCAATGCTCCTGAAAAGGACTTTGCTGAATACTTCAAATTCATGGCTGACGAATCTGATGTGATGTCGATTCTGTCCTTTTCTACCTCACCCGAGTTTACTACTGATTTGAGGGTTAGATATTGCCATGAGGTCGTGAAGAATATAGAGAACCAGGTGGGTTTCTATAAGAAGAGTGGGAAAAGAAGTATCTGATCATGAAAGAGATCTATTCTCTGAAACTGGAAAAGGGTCAATCTGTTAAAGAGCATCTCCTAGAGATGAGGAAGCTCTTTAAAAGTCTGTCACGCATGGGATACAAGGTAGTCCAGGAGGAACTTGTGCATCTCATGTGGTTCTCTCTCACGGATGAGATACGTAACACAGTTAGTGCATACATTGGAGAACCAAAGAGAGACGTGGCAAAGCTTCATGAGGATATTTTGGCCAGTTTGGAGCCGAAAACTTCAGCATCTGCTGACCTCATGGACACGGATTGGATTGACGAGCTGGGAGATCTGAGTTGCCCAGAATGCGGTAGCAAGGATATTTGTGCTCACTCGATGGACATCGACCAGCTAGACATCGGTTTACCCGATGCACCAGGTATCTTTATGATAGACTGTTTGATCACTTCTTATGAATCATGGGTACTTGATACAGGCAGTGGTAATCACATTTGTAATCATTTACAGGGATTCAAAAGAAGGGAGATGCTAGGGAAGGACCGTTCGAACCTAAGAGTCGGCGAAGGCCAGATGCTTGTAGCTGAGTCTATAGGGTCTTACAGTCTTAGTTTACCCTCGGGTCTAGTATTGGAACTTGAAAATTGTTATTATGTTCCTAAGATGATCAAAAATGTTATTTCTTTCGATTTACTTGTAGACCAAGGGTTTTTCTATAAATATGATTATAAACTTATTTCTTGCTTTAAAAATGATATCTTTTATTTCAAAGCAACTCCCTCTAATGGTCTATATGTGTTAAATCTACAAGAAAATAGAGAAGTCTATCATATAAGTAAACGATCCAAGAATATTGAGGATCAGACTTACCTCTGGCATTGTCGTCTAGGTCACATAAACAAGAAACGCATAGAGAAACTCCAGAAAGGAGGACTCCTTGGGTCTTTCGATTTTAAACCGTTTGACAATTGCGAATCTTGTTTATCCGGCAAGATGACAAAGCAACCCTTCAACAAAGATAATGAAAGGGCAAATGATTTGTTGGGAATTATACACACAGATGTGTGTGGTCCCTTCAGTCATGAAGCTAGAGGAGGATACCGGTACTTCATCACTTTTACTGACGATTTCAGTAGATATGGTTATGTCTACCTGATGAGACATAAATCTGAAGCCTTTGAAAGATTTAAGGAATTTCAGAATGAAGTACAGAATCAACTTGACAAAAAGATCAAGTTCCTAAGGTCAGATCGAGGTGGGGAATATCTGAGTCAGGAATTTAACAATCATTTGATAGAATGTGGGATTGTTTCACAACTCACACCTCCGTACACACCCCAGATGAATGGTGTGTCAGAAAGGAGAAACCGTACCTTGCTAGATATGGTAAGATCAATGATGTGTCGTTCCTCACTACCAGTATCATTTTGGGGACATGCGCTCGAAACAGCGGCCCATATACTGAACAAAGTGCCAACTAAATCGGTAGAAAAGACACCATATGAAATTTGGACAGGCAAGAAACCAAAATTGTCTTTTCTAAAGATTTGGGGTTGTGAAGTATATGTCAAGAGACCAACTTCTGAAAAACTCAAACCCAAATCAGATAAGTGCTTCTTCGTAGGATATCCCAAGACTACTGTGGGATACTACGTTTACAATCCTACCGAGAACAAAGTCTTTGTAGCTCGGGGAGGTGATTTTCTGGAAGATAAGTTCCTCAATACAGAGGATACCAGGAATGATGTAGATCTACAGGAGGTAGAGGAAGATGACACTTCACCGATAGTTGAGCCAGTTGCTCAACAAGAATATGTTGAGACTCAACCGGAAACGGTTGAGGAGGTGCAAACACAGGACCTTCGCAGATCCACTAGGATAAGGCAAGAGCCAGATAGGTATCTTGGGTTCTTAGTCTCTCAGGATGATGGAGACTTGAATGAACCGACCTCCTATGGAGAAGCTGTATCAGGCAGTGAGTCTGAACAATGGCAGGAGGCCATGAAGGCTGAGATGCAGTCCATGTACGACAACCAAGTATGGGAGTTGACAGATTTACCCCAACACTGTAGGGCTGTTGGACGTAAATGGGTTTTCAAGAAGAAAACTGACATGGACGGTAATGTGCACACCTTTAAAGCTAGACTGGTAGCAAAAGGTTTCACGCAAACTCATGGTATTGACTATGATGAAACTTTTTCACCAGTAGCAATGTTAAAGTCTATTAGGATCTTGATGGCCATTTCAGCGTACTTCAATTACGAGATTTGGCAGAGATGGATGTTAAGACGGCCTTCCTGAACGGGAAGTTAACAGAAGACGTCTATATGGAACAGCCGGAAGGTTTCATAGATCCAAAGAATCCTAATAAAGTGTGCAAGTTGTTAAAATCCATATATGGATTAAAACAGGCATCTAGAAGTTGGAACTTACACTTTGATGAACGAATCAAAGAATTTGGTTTTGCCAAGAGTGAGTTTGAACCATGTGTTTACACAAAGTTCAGTGGGAGCATAGTAACCTTCTTGGTCTTATATGTAGATGATATTCTACTCATTGGAAATGACGTACCAACTTTACAGAGTGTAAAGACTTGGTTAAGCAAGTGTTTCCAAATGAAAGACCTTGGAGAAGCCGCCTATATACTTGGTATAAAGATCTATAGGAATAGATCTAGACGGCTTATCGGGCTTAGTCAAAGTACATACATTGACAAAATCCTGAAACGATTCAGGATGGACGAATCCAAGAAAGGATTTATCCCAATGCAGCATGGCATAGTGCTAAGCAAAGCACAGTGTCCTGTTTCTAGTGAAGATCAGGACAAGATGAAATTGATCCCATATGCTTCAGCGATAGGATCAATTATGTATGCCATGTTATGTACAAGGCCCAATGTTGCTTACTCGATAAGTGTTACGAGCAGATACCAGCAGAACCCAGGTGAAGCCCATTGGGTGGCTGTCAAGAACATTCTCAAGTACATGAGACGCACAAAAGAAATGTTCTTGGTCTTTGGAGGATCTGAAGACGAGATTAGCGTCACAGGCTACACTGACGCTAGTTTTCAGACCGACAAAGATGATTTTAGATCACAGTCAGGATATGTATTTACCCTAAATGGAGGCGCGATCTCGTGGAAGAGCTCGAAGCAAGATACCATAGCGGATTCCACTACAGAGGCAGAGTACATTGCAGCATCAGACGCGGCAAAGGAAGCTGTCTGGCTCAGGAGTTTTATCACGGATCTAAGAGTTGTAGCCAGTATCTCTAGACCCATTGATATTTACTGTGATAACTCTGGGGCAGTAGCGCAAGCGAAGGAGCCCAGAGAACATCACAAGTCGAGACATGTACTCAGGAAATATCACCTCATCCGAGAGATTATTGGAAGAGGAGATGTGAGAATATGCAAGATTCCGACGGATGAGAACGTTGCAGATCCGCTAACAAAGCCTTTAGCTAGAGCAAAGCATGAGGGCCATACTAGTTCCATAGGAATGCAGTACCTGGATACTAGTAGTTAGTTTATGTTATCGATTATCAATGTAATTTTTGAAACATTATGAAAGTTTATTTCACAGTGTGTTGGAAATAAAGAGATACTATTTGAAAGATGTTTCAAGAAAAATTACTTTTCGCATATTTAAGGTTATCCATGATTTTTCACGAGTTCGTAAAAATCTAAATCTCCGTAGCAACTTATTGAGATGGGAATCTCAGTAGGGTTATAACGCTATTATGAAGTGTTTAATATACAGTTGATATAGTTAGACATTCATAGATACTTATCAGAGTGAATAGGTATTGGATGTGACCAGTTTCAAGTCTGCTTCATGGAGCCTTTGTCATAAGCATTGACTTGATGATAGGTTGTCCTTTGACCTGAGATATCTGGTCTATGATCATGAGGACTACTGTACTCTTAGCATGCTCTAACGCCGCACCGTAACTGGGTGGTCATAAGGGGTATGACTAGATGCAGCGGAAGCCGTGGTTGTAGATGCGGATAGTCAAGATGGGATTTACACCTCCCACATGGGAGAGATATTTCTGGGCCCCCTGACGGTTAAGATTGGCAGAAATGCGTGGCCACGCTCGGATAGAATAACAGTGGGTTATTTGGAAGATCCGTTACTGCAGGCAATCGAGATCAGAGTCAGGAAATACTTGAGTTTATGATTGAACTATCTCAGCTCCATGTCAAAACTCACTTTAAAATATCGTGTGTAAAGGGAATGAACCTGTGTACAATTCAAATATGAATCGTATCTCTGGCTATAAGAGATCTTATAACCTGGTCAACCTAAGTGTCTGGCTAGGGACCTCCTTAGGCTAATAGTGACAGTTAAGTTACTTGTCTGGCACAAGTGGGAGTCTGAAAGGATTATGTGCAAGACAGTAATTAGGATCACTATGTCCAATGTTATAAGACACTAGTGGGTCACACTGCTACACACCCAACCCGAGACCTATTGGATTTATCGTGTGGAAATAATTAATTAAGTTTAATTATTTAATAGAGAGAAAGGAATAAATAATAAATTGTTTATTTATTATTTATCAGATATATATAATTACTTGATTAACAAGTTTGAGTTAATTAAGGAAGTTATTGTGGAGAGTTATTTATGGATTGGGATTCTTAATATGATTACCATAATTACCTATATAAATATAGGGTTAGGGTAATAGAATTATATAACTGATTTCATAATTACTTTCTCACCAAGAATCCCAAACCTCTCTCTCTCTCTCTCTTGTCGGCGTTGACACACACACACACACCGGAGGTTTTTCCGATCAAATCCTAGGCGGTCTAGCAGCCAGTCTCACGGTGGTGCAGTAGCGGTGTATCCCTCACTAGCTTCCGGAGAAAAGTTTGGATCGCTAAAGGTAAACGCGAGAAAAACCCCCTTGATATAATTGTGTTTAATAAACTACGGATGGATCATTGTTCGGGTTAGGTTTTTATCCGCTGCGTAATTGTTTATCTGTTTATCCGACCCGATAAAACCCAACAACAACGTTGTTGGTCTGTTTGATATCCCTGAAGGCAAGGAATATCTGATTCCTGCAAAAGACTTCCTCCTACGCAGCCCGCTGCAGACGGCTTTTACTCTGGACCCAAAGCCAAACAAGCCCATGCTGCAACAACTGTGGTCCACTGCCACTGTTGCCAAGGAGAAGAACACGAAAGGTGTCCTGCGCGAGGTCATCAAGTTCCAAATTAAGGAAAACATAATTTCCTTTGGTTTTGGAACCCTCAGGAACGTGCTCAACTTCCCCAAGAAGAAGCGCTTCCCTCCTGTCCCCACCGCTGACGAGATCGTCGAGTTCCTGGACGCCATAGGCTACAGGTGGCCTGTGAACAAGGAAGGCATCCTGCTACCGAAGACAGGTGCCACTGTCCATAAGTCAGGACTAAACGCCGTGTTCTATTATATATGGAACACGTTTGGCCTGTGCTTATCGGGCAAAACGGGGAGCACGGAGCAGTTCCCGATGGTCATTCAGCAGATGGTCTACTCTGCGATCAAGAATCGCGAGTTCGACTATGCTCGATCCATCTGGGACGACATGGTGAAGAAGGTTCGAAGCAAGAACCGGGTCGTCAACGTGGCCTTCACCAGGTTTTTCTCGGCCGTCCTGGAGCTGCATATGGGGGAAAACTACCCCAAGGTTGGGAACTCCAACAACTATGCCCTCGGGCCTAGGTTCCTGGACCAGGTTGCTTACCATCCTGACGACGTCCCTCTTTCCGACGTCCTGGTCGTTCCTGAACAAGTTCAGGAACAGGATGCTGAACAAGCCACCTCTCCCACCACAGGTACGTTTTCTATCATCTCTTCCAAACCTCAGTCTTCTACTTCTATGCATGCTATGTCAGTAGCTAACCCAATACTGATTCCCCAGCTGCAACCACAACTTCTGCGCTCCAGAAGCGCCCCCAACCATCCTCTGTCACCCCTCCACCTCCTACAAAACGCGCCAAAGCTAGGGCGCAAAAGAAAAAGACGCAGGCGGCTGGTAAGAAATATTACATTACCCTGCCCCAGCTCTTTAATAAGCCATCTCCTTTGTCTAAACATTCTTCCACTGCAGATACTTCTACATCTGCCCCTGTTACACAAGAACCTGAGGTGGTTCAACTCGAACCCTCAGAGAATCTGGTGGGTAATCATTCTGATACCCTCCAAGCCTCAGGTAATATTTCTAAGCAATATATTACTGTTACTTCTTCTATGAAAGCTAATGAGTCTTCTAGTGCTCACTTAGCTACTCTGTCTACAGGTTCTTTAGGAGCAGGTTCTGAAGGGCATCTTCATCAGGATGACCCATTCAACGACTTCATCCTCACGGATGCCGAGCATCAGCTGAACGCAGCTGAACTACGCAGGCAGTCCGCTGAGAGGAACCTGCATGAGGCCCGCACTGCCCTCCAGCAGAAGGAGGAAGAGCATTCAGCACGGCTCCAGTCCTTACAACAGGAACTTGTTGCTGCCAAAGCTGCTGCAGCCGCTGCTGAAGCCGCCGCCGCCAGTGCCACTGCCGCCGCCGTCGCCGCGACTCCGCCGCCCACGGCCGTCACCCTGTCCATCCCTTGTCTGGATAATATCCACGACAAGGTTTCTCAGTTTGCCTCCTCCTCCACCAACCTTCAGGCATCCATTGATGACCTGAAGGCCACGGCTCTCCCTGCGCTCTCCACAGAGATATACAACAGCACCAACTCTCTCACCACCTTCCAATCAACGGTGGTTCAGAGGTTGGATGCTCAGGAAGCCGCCATTCGCGCCATCCAGGAGCAGGTGCAAGGGCTCTCCTCTGCTGTCAACGCCATCACCTCTGCTCCTGCGCCGCCTCCCTCCTTCACCACGGCGGACAGGGAGGTTTTGCAGTCCCTGATCTCTTCATCATTCATCCAGCGCAAAGTCCTCAGCGACATGGCCTCTCTCCTCCAAAGGAGTGTGTCAACAGCTGCCTTAGTACAGGCACCTGCTGAGGGGGAGAGACAGCCCCGAGACCATTCTGCTTATTCCCCCTCCACAAACTGGAGAACCACTGAAGAAGGGGGGAATAATGAAGACGATGATGATGATGAAGATGATGATGATAATGCAGACGATGACTTCTTCGTCGAAAAAGTCTCTGCTGCCTCAGCGCCCATTCCAGGGCTCTCACAACCTCAGGGGGAGAACCCTGATGCCTCTGGTACGTCTCTACCACCATCCTCTCCCTCTTCCTCTGATAACCAACCCATATCTTCTCTTCTTAAAACCAAACCTACCCCTGAAACCATCACCCTAGACTCCTCACCTGAAGACTCCCCTCCTAATAACCTTCAAATGGTTATCTACCAACCTCCTAAACTACCTTCTCCTGAACCAACTCCTGAACTCACCTATCACCCTGAACCTGAACCTAATAACCAAGCCGATCCTGAAACTCACGATGTCAACTTTGGCTCTGTCACTGGTGACATTATTCGCCTAATGGAGAATAGTCCCAATGAGCAGACCAGAGCTGAATTAGCCAAAATGACCTTCAGGATCACACCCCTTAACCAAGAAACCATTTCTACCCGTCCTACAACCCGTTTCAACCAAGAAGCCTCTTCATCCAGAACCCCTGAAATCCGAGCCAACCCTGAAACCATATGCCTCTCATCAGATGATGAATTCATCTCTGATGACTTCTCAACCCCTGCCTCTTCACCCGGATCACCTCCCTCAAACTCTCCTAGATCTGAAGGTGAAAATTACCCTGACACTTCCTTTGCCATTGACAGGGATGGGCGCTTAGACGCCGTGATAGAGCGACTCGAGAGTACAAGAGTAAAAATCCCTCTTCGTACCTCTTGTGACTCCGAGTTCGCCTATCTCTCGCAGGAGGAGTACAACGAGGCTGTACAGGCTCAACTAGAGCATAATAAGAAGCAGAAGGAAGCTTTCCTCTCTGCTCAAGCCGCTCGAAGGCTTGCATCAGATTTTGTAGATGAAGATGCTGAAATAAGTGCGGATCCTATCCTTGCACAGAAGGCTGTTCTGAAGGTCTTCAACAAAAATGCTGAAATACAGACTGGAGAAGTGAATGCTGAGCTTGACTGGTGCAGAGATCGGTTACACCTCCGAAAGCATGGTGCTGCCATCTCAGGGATCCATCTTCGCCGATCTAGAGGCAAGAAGGGTAATCCTGGTAAAACCTGGATCACAGTCAAACGCTCTGGAGTAAAGGACGTAGAGCACACTCTGGACAAGTTAGACCGCTACAACTTGTCAGAGTGGAACGAAATCAGATCCCTGCTTCCCAAAGCCAACAAGAACTATCGGGCTGAAGTAGAAGAAGTCATTGAAGGACTTATTGCTCGCATCAGAAGGACAACCGAAATACCTGATGACCTGCTCCATCACTCTCCACTCCTATCTCAGCAGCCTGTTCGAAGATCTGCAGGCTCCTCTACAAGAAGACCTACTCCCTGTCTTCCCAGAATGGTTGTTAAACCTCTGGACCTCTCGATGCTTGATCTTTCATTCCCTCCTGGAATCTCTCTATCTGAAGGACAAGTAATCAGAGAACCTGTTCATGGTATATGTGTTAGCAATAACTCAATTCTACGCTTTCAACGCTTCAGTGAGCTACACATAGCGCCATATGAACATCTTTTGACAGTTCTCTTCACTGCACAACAAGATAAGAAGAATCCAGACAACAAAGAGATTATTCGCACTGTCAGAGCTATACTTGATCACAGACTTGCCTTCAGCGAAACTCCTGTTCCTGTTTGCGTCAAGACTGAATACATTAGCGAAGAATCTGATAGTTAGTTATCTTGTAATTTATCTTTCAGTACTCCTGTCATGTACTATTGTATTTTCCTTACTCTTGTAAAAATTAAATGAGATTAATGAGAATGCAATTCAGTGCATTGTACTTCATTCCATCATAGTACTGAAAAAGATCCCTCAAAACAGTAAATGGGACATGTACCTTTATGAGTTCTATTTCCTACTGTTTAGTTCTAGACTTAGATTTATTTCTAACTTTTCTAGATTAAGACAATTACTCTGTTGTCTTATCATTATCATTTAGGGGGAGATTGTTGATCCAGCTCTCCTAAGACCTGATGAAATGATAATGATCCTGAATCTTTACTTAGTGAATAGGTTTTTACTTCTGTTATAGCTTGAGGAATTATCACTGAGTCTGTTCAGTGTTATTCCATGTTACTTATGTTGTAACTTAATTTTATAGATTTCAGGATCAGGATCAGGAGACTAACGAGTCTGTTCTGCAGTCTACTGATCCTGTCCACTGAAGTGAAGACCTCCTCCTGAAGACATTAAGATCATACAAAAAGAACCATCAGCGACGTCGAAGAAATAGCTGATGACAGGAACAGCATGCTCGTGATCTGAAGACGGAACTCAGTGATAGCAGTCTGTTCACTATCGTATGACATCCTGAAGATTCATCAGGATACACGTGACCCTGAACTTCCCTAGTTTCAGGACTCTAGTCACTGATCAGTATCCTGATCCTGAAGGATTAGAACAATGTCTTAGTCTAATGCACAAAAGGATAACTCGCCTTTTCTGACACAATAGTACATAAGGGCAGTTACTTTACTGTTCCCTCCGTACTTATCAGACCATAAGGCAACTGTTTACAAACATCCTCTTTTGCACACCATGCAAAGAGTATTTGTTTATAGTAAATAGTACAACAGACCACTCACATTGTGACACGTCACAATAGTAGGTCTGCATGCATTTAATGCATGGAGTATAAATAGGACGTGAAGAGATGTTCTCCATACTTCTTCTTCATCCTAATTCTACTCAAGTCCTTTCTCTCTTATCCCCTCTATCTTCTTTCTTTATTCTCTTCTCACTTAGTGCATAGTGAAAGAACTTAGATTGTTTAGTTTAGACTAATTGTCTTTTCTATTTCCGCAACAATCTGTAAATTCATATTGTTTATAAAACAAGAATTTAAAAGTGAGAAAACTGTGTGATTATATTCAACCCCCCCCCCTTCTATAATCCCTAACACTATCCTTACTTGAAGGTCACCTACTTGGGACCAACAAATTTCTTCTCCTTTTACATCCTCACTCCGGCAACATCAAAACTCACTTCGTCGCTGGAGAATGATGCTTTGTCCATTTTGAATTCAAATCCAAATCCGATCTCCATAAGAAGCTCCCCTATTCCGTTAACACCACCGCTACCCCCCTTTGGGAAGAATCTAGAAGGGTGGCGGAAGCTTCAACGCCGGCTCCCACTTTGAGAGCTGCAGGTACTCTTCCCATTCCTTGATCGTCCGAGTCCTCATCTTCATCGCCACTTCTGCTTTCCTCAGCATCATTCTTTCTTTCAGCTTCTCTTCAATCAGATCCATTGCCTCAAGGATCCTTGCTTTCCCATCACCGTGCTTCATTTTCAGAACCTGATCAGCTAACAGTCTGCTCTTGAGACCATTGTACACGAAGAGGAGGGTGCCATCACAAAAGTTCGAAAGTTCACTAAATCGCATGAACTTCCGTTCCTTCTTCTTAAGCGTGCAGTAGACAACACCATGCTCCGGGATTTTCGTTGGAAAGTAGAGTATGTAGGAATGGATGGTTGGAGCTTCCAAGTTTGGTCTGAGGAGGTTGACTTTAGGCTGTCGGCTTTCAATAGCCATCTGGTAGTCAGACACTCGAGCAAACGAAACGGTGTGGAGGACATACCTTTTTAGATCCTCAAGACCATCGTTGTAGTAATCCGGACGGAGGATTGGACCCTGAAGGTATTTGATCAAAGTGAGGAGATCCTCCAAGTCCAAGCGATCCAGATCGGCCTCGGTGAAGTAAAATGACTCAAGCTCGCCATTGAGTTGACCACTGCCGTACATCAAGACATCGAACTCCAGAAAGAAAGTACTGATACCCAAATTTGTAAGGTCTGACAGCTGTTACCTTGACAAATCGGCGGCTTATTCTCGTTGTGCCGTTCTTTTCGCAGTTGTGCTTTCTTTGGAGGACGTAGGCAGTTCGACGGCGGAGCTTCTTCATGTGGGATATGCCAAAACGAGCTTTATCAGTCCACTCGTGAATCTTTTCTTGTTGGAAGATTCGAGTGAATGATTCTTCAAGGAATGGTCTGAAGATGATTGTGTGATTCCATCCGAGCTGAATGATCTAAGGGCACGGAGAACTCTGGACGGCTGATGATGAAGTTGGAGTCGGGTCGGTTTCGGGAAATTGAACCGTTGGAAGAAACGAGTCATAATCGGCGCTGGTGATGACGTCATTCCCTCGTTTAAAGATTCGGAGACTCTGGGCAAGTTGGTGTAGGATCCTCCTGGCTTCATCTGACAGTTGTAGCTCAATCGAATCTGTTGGTTCCAAGTCGGGGTCAACCATCTCAACGTCTGCGGTCGTCTTCTCATGAGGGAATTGTATCACCTCATCCAACGGTATGGCCTCATACACAAACTTCTCCACATCCGTGGTTGATCATCATCTGAGTCTGGATGGTCCGCAGTGGCAGCAGTCGGACCTGTTGAGGGAGCTGTGTGTTAGGAATCAAGGGATACAAGAACATGCACAGCGGAATAAAAAAACCTGATTCCCAATCGAGGATCCAATCCCAAACCATACAGACACAATAAAGGGTGTTTTGGTGGATTACCTTTGCGAATAATAACTCCGAAACGCAAGCAGGGGGTACACTGCTACTGACACCGGTTGAGAGGGTTGCTAGACCACCACCGAGGATTACCCGAAAAACGAATGCGAACCTTCCTCCTACTGGATTTGGCGCCGGTTTTAGGGGAGAGAGAGAGAGAGAGGTTTTTTCTGGGTTTTTAGAACTGAATGAATCAAATAACTGACACCCTTAACCCCTTATTTATATGGACAAACCTAGCAGTGTTTGATTCCATATATAATTCTTGGTAATTATCTCTGAAATAACTTCCATAATTATCCCTTTTAATTAATCTAACTGATTAATTAATTATAAATAATTCAACTAATTATTTATTTCTTTTCTCTCTAAATAATTAATTGACCAATTAATTATTTCCCATAATCCAAACATTCTCATTTTGGTGTGCAGCAGTGTGACCTACTAGTGTCTTATAACATTGGACACGATAACCCTGTTACTGTCTCGCACATAATCCTAACAGACTCCCACTTGTGCTAGACATGTAACTGAACTGTTATCATTCGCCTAAGGAGGTCCCTAGCCAGACGCTTAGGTTAACCAGGTTATAAGATCTCTTATATCCAGAGATACAATTCACGCTTGAATTTGTACACAGGTTCATTCCTTTTGCACACGATATTTCTAAAGTGATTTAAGACATGGAGTGGAGGATTCATTTCTTAAAATCAAGTTTTTCTTGACTCTGATTTCGATTGCCTGCAGTAACGGATATTACTAAATAACCCCTGTTATTTTATCCGAGCGTGGCCACGCGTTTTCTGCCAATCTTAATCGTCAAGGGGCCCGGAAATATCTCTCTTTTGAAAGAGGTGCAAATCCCTTCTTGACTACTTGCATTTGGATCCATGGCTTCCGCTGCATCTAGTCACGTCCCGTATGGCCACCCAGTTACGGTGCAGCGTTAGTACGTGCTAAGAGTACAGTGGTCCTCGTGTTCCCAAACCAAGTATCTCAGGTCTAAGGACAACCTATCAAGTCAGTGCCTATGACTAAGGCTCCATGAAGCAGACTTGATTACTGGTCACTTCCAATACCCAAACACTCTGATGAGTATCTACAAATACTTGGTCACATCACTTGTGCTTTTATTCTTTACTTTGAATAAATCATCAAGTATTTATAATAGCGTCAAACTCCCTATTGAAATTCCCATTTCAATAAGTGGCTACGGAAATTTAGATTTCATACAAGACTTTGTAGAATCATGGATACGTTAAATATGCAAAAATAGTTAATTTAGAACAATCATGAAAACAAAACCTCCATTTATTTCCAACACACTGTGAAATAAAAAACTTTACATGATTACATTGTTTCTAAATTAGACTATAGTAATAATTAATAAACTAAGTACTAGCTACTGGCTTCCAGGTACTGCATCCCAATGGAATTCGCATGTGCCTCATGCTTTGCCCTTGCTAGTGGCTTTGTCAGCGGATCTGCGACATTGTCTTCTGTTGGAATCTTGCATATTCTTACATCTCCTCTTCCAATGATCTCTCGGATGAGGTGATACTTTCTGAGCACGTGTCTCAACTTGTGATGCTCTCTAGGTTCCTTTGCTTGCGCCACGGCTCCTGAGTTATCACAGAATATATCGATCGGTCTCGAGATACTGGCAACCACTCTGAGATCCGATAGAAAATTCCTTAGCCAGACAGCTTCCTTTGCTGCATCACATGCTGCAATGTACTCTGCTTCTGTAGTTGAGTCTGCAATCGTGTCCTGCTTCGAGCTCTTCCATGAGATCGCACCTCCGTTTAAGGTAAAGACATACCCTGACTGTGACCTGAAGTCATCTCTGTCGGTCTGGAAACTAGCGTCAAAGTATCCTGTGACACTAATTTCATCCTCAGATACTCCAAAGACCAAGAACATTTCTTTCGTTCTTCTCAGATATTTAAGAATGTTCTTGACAGCCACCCAATGGGGCTCACCCGGATTCTGTTGGTATCTGCTCGTAACACTTACTGAGTAAGCAACATCGGGCCTAGTACATAACATGGCATACATAATCGATCCAATTGCAGAAGCATATGGGACCGATTTCATCTTGTCCTGATCTTCACTAGAAACAGGACACTGTGTTTTACTTAACACTATGCCATGTTGCATTGGAATGAATCCTTTCTTGGATTCATCCATCCTGAATCTCTTCAGTACTTTGTCAATGTATGTACTCTGACTAAGTCCGATAAGCCGCTTAGATCTGTTTCTATAGATCTTTATACCTAGTATATAAGCGGCTTCTCCAAGGTCTTTCATCTAGAAACATTTACTTAACCATTCCTTAACACTCTGTAAAGTTGGTACATCGTTTCCTATGAGTAGTATGTCATCTACATACAAGACCAGGAAGGTTACTATGCTCCCACTGAACTTAGTGTAAACACATGGCTCGAACTCACTTTTAGCGAAGCCAAACTCTTTGATTCGCTCATCAAAGTGTAAGTTCCAGCTTCGAGATGCTTGCTTCAATCCATAAATAGATTTTAGCAGCTTACACACCTTATTAGGATTCTTAGGATCTTCAAACCCCTCTGGTTGTTCCATATAGACGTCTTCTGTTAACTTTCCATTTAGAAAGGCTGTCTTGACGTGCATTTGCCAAATCTCGTAATTAAAGTACGCTGAGATGGCCATAAGAATCCTAATTGACTTCAACATTGCCACTGGTGAAAAGGTTTCATCATAGTCAATGCCATGAGTTTGCGTGAATCCTTTTGCAACCAGTTTGGCTTTGAAGGTGTGTACGTTCCCATCCATGTCGGTTTTCTTCTTGAAAACCCATTTGCGTCCAACAGCCTTACAGTGTTGTGGCAAATCAGTCAACTCCCAGACTTGGTTGTCGTACATGGATTGCATCTCGGCCTTCATGGCTTCCTGCCATTGTTCAGACTCACTGCCTGACACAGCTTCTCCATAGGATGTTGGTTCATTTAAGTCTCCGCTATCTTGAGAGACTAGGAACCCAATATACCTATCTGGTTCTTGTCTTACCCTGCTGGATCTGCGAAGGTCCTGTGTTTGCACTTCCTCAATCGGCTCTGATTGAGGTTCAACATTGTTATGTTGAATTTCTGGCTCAACAACTGGTGTAGTGCTTTCTTCGTCTACTATCTGTAGATCTACATCCTTTCTGGTGTTCTCTAAACTGAGAAACTTTTCTTCCAGAAATTTTCCATTTCGAGCAACAAACACTTTGTTCTCTTCAGGGTTGTAGAAATAATATCCCACGGTGGTCTTGGGATATCCAACGAAGAAACACTTGTCGGATTTGGGTTTGAGTTTTTCTGAGGTAGGTCGTTTGACGTAAACCTCACAACCCCAAATTTTCAGAAAAGATATGTTGGGTTTCTTACCCTTCCATAACTCGTATGGAGTCTTTTCTACCGACTTTGTTGGCGCTCTGTTCAGTATGTGTGCTGCTGTTTCGAGCGCGTGTCCCCAGAATGATATTGGCAGCGAAGAATGACACATCATCGTTCGTACCATGTCAAGCAAAGTACGATTTCTCCTTTCTGATACACCGTTCATCTGAGGTGTATACGGAGGTGTAAGTTGGGATACAATCCCACACTCCATCAGATGATTGTCAAACTCATCACTGAGATATTCGCCACCACGATCTGACCGTAAGAACTTGATCCTCTTGTCAAGTAGATTCTGTACTTCATTCTGATATTCCTTGAATTTCTCAAAGGTTTCAGATTTATGTCTCATCAAGTAGACATAACCATACCTACTGAAGTCGTCAATGAAGGTAATGAAGTACCGGTATCCTCCTCTTGCTACATGACTGAAAGGTCCACATACATCTGTGTGGATTATTTCGAGCAAGTCAGTAGCCCTTTCATTCTCACTGTTGAAAGGTTGCTTTGTCATTTTGCCAGATAAACAAGATTCGCAATTATCAAAAGGTTTATAGTCGAAATTGCCGAGAAAACCTCCTTTTAGGAGTAGTTCAACGCGTTTCTTGTTTATATGGCCCAAACGACAATGCCAGAGGTAAGTCTGATCCTCAATATCCTTGGATCGCTTACTTATATGATAGATTTCACTATTGTTGTCTTTAAGATTTACAGTGTATAGACCATCTACGGGTGTAGCTTTAAAATAGAAAATATTATCTTTAAAGACTGAAATCATTTTATAAGAATATTTATAATAAAAGCCTTGGTCTACCAACAAATCAAAAGACAATACATTCTTAATCATATTTGGAATATAATAACAATTATCCAGTTCCAAAACTAGACCCGAGGGTAAACTAAGACTATAAGATCCCACGGCTTCAGCAATCAACGGAGTGCCTTCGCCAACTCGTAGGTTCGAACGGTCCTTCCTCAGAGTCTTTCTTCTAGTGAATCCCTGTAAATGATTACAAATGTGGTTACCACTGCCTGTATCAGTTACCCATGATTCATAAGAAGTGATTAAGCAATCTATCATAAAGATACCTGGAGCATCGGATAAACCGATCTCTATCTGGTCGATATTCATCGAGTGCTCGCAAATATCCTCGCTGCCGCACTCTGGGCAACTCAGATCTCCCAGCTCATCAATTATATCAGTGTCCATGAGATTCGCAGGTTCGGGTACTGGCTCTAGACTGGCCAGGATATCTTCATGAACTTTATCCACGTCGTTCTTTGGTTCCTTCATGTAGGCACTAGCTGTGTCCTGAACTTCCTTTGTGAGGGAGAACCACATGAGGTACACTAACTCTTCCTGAGTCATCTTGTACCCCAGACGTGATAAACATTTAAAAAGCCTTCTCATTTCAATAAGATGGTTTTTAACTGACTGACCCTTCTGTAGCTTCAGGGAGAGAATCTCTTGCATGATCAAAAGCTTGCCCGTGTGCTTGTAGAAACCTAACTGGTTTTCTACATTCCTTACGACCTCGTGACAGAATTTCACTCTTAAGTCTCCCGTGAACTCGGGTGACATAGAGAAAACTAGAATCGACATTACATCCGACTCATCTGCCATGAATCTGAAATATTCAGCAAATTCCTCTTCTGGGGCATTGCTTTTGGGTCGTGACATGGGCTTATTGATCACATAAAGCTTACCCTGGGCACTCAAAACATTCTGTAAGTGCAACTTCCAAACTGGAAAGTTCTGGCCCGTAAGCTTCCACTTGCCCGTAATAAGGCGAAGTGATTCCTCAGGTGAATAAAACGGAATGCTAATAGGAGACATCTACAGAAGAATATAAATTCCAATTTAGTTTATAATTATATAATTCTAATAAATTATTACCCTTAAAATAAATTTATTAGACTAGAATCCATATTTCACATGTGTCGGGAAGCATGTGATCATGTCAAACCGACTCATGCGATCTATGGTAGGTAACATTATACCAATCGTATTCCTATCTGAAAATACGACTTCTAGATCGTCGGGACATCGGATATTAATAATCCGTGCATATTTAGTCCCTCTAGTGCATTTTGGCCTGGTACCACCCAGTGAATAAATAATTACCAAAATAGATTGCACCACCCGGGACCTGGACAAACTCTGGCCGGTACCACCCGAAGATTATTCGCAGAGTTTTATCACCTTCCAGTTTCGGTTTGAACACGGGCGTTCATAATGTGTGCACTTACAACGCCCTATGTACCTTACACCGGAAGTGCCCCTAAAGTGGGTTGCACTTACTAATCTATGATTTTAACAAGGGTCTAAATTGCCAGTCTTCCTTTTTCAAAACTTTGAAAAACTGGATCCAAACACTAACTGTATTCGTATCCTTTTATCCTTTTAAAACAATCATTCAAAAAGGGCAATTTATATTTAACAATAATTACGTAAAACAACCACGCAATTTAAATATAAAAAGCACAGTCATAGCCTAAACCCTTAAGCTAATGTTGCTTTGTGAGCCAACACAAAACAACGGTCTCAACCCTAAGTGACAAAAGTCTTCGTCTTCTGGCACTCCCACTGGCTCCGAGATCCATGGTCGTTATTTTGTCTCCGTCTTGATAATTAGAACTAACTATTACAAATGGGCTTTTAATGGCACGCAGGCCTCCCAACTATTCTAATAATTTAAAATTACAAGTAGGGTTGTAAATGGCACGCAGGCCTCCCAGCTATTCTAAAACGGATAAAATAAATAAAAACACAACCACGGGTCTAAAAGGGTTCAGCTATGACTCAATACAATTAAACGAATTAAAATACAACTGGATTTTAATCGGATAATTATAAAAACAGAAATTAATTTAAAAAAAATTAATTAAACTTAATCTTGAATCGTTTTAAAACTTATCTGATAAAAACGATCCTTTTATCTCAAAAATTATCCGGAAAAGAATCCTTATCTGGATCCGTTAACGATAAACGATTGGGACAAACAACGATTTCAATTACCACCGATCCGTCAAAACGTGACCGTCGATCGGCGGTTTTTCAACGCCGGCGACGATGATGACGTAATTGCCACCACCGCCGCCCGTTCCTCCCGCAATCGCCGTCGGCAGCGGCGACTTCGATAGCCACCACCGCCGCAGCAACCACCGCTGTCACCAAAAACAACCGGCGACGGCAGCAGCTAAGGAGCCACCACCGCCGCCCACCGTAATAACAATCATCGGCGACAGCAGCGGCTGGAAAGCCACCACCGCCGCCGCAATCGATACCATCGCCACCATAGTCCACCGGCGACAGCAGTGGACTTGACCACCACTGCCGCCGCGATCACGCGACGGAAAACATCTAACGCCGCCACCACCGTAACTGGTGGTGCGGCTGGTTGAGGTCCGATAGGCAAGCGGCGATCACCGCCGCCATCCATTCCCTCCGATTGATCGCCACCGCCTAGGTGGTCGATCATGGTTACCCATCGCCGATCGGCGGTTTGGGTTTGATCGACACCACCGCCACCACAATCGGTGGTGCGGTGGTGGTTTTCCTTCGCGGTCGACGATGGCCGACGCCACAACCACCAAGCGGGTGGTGTGGCCGGCGCATACCATGACAGCCGGTACCGCAGCCACCAATCGGGTGGTGCGGCCGGTAGAGAATCGACGGCGATCGGCCTGGAGGTCCGGCCGGCTAACTGCCGCCGTTCCGCCGCCGATCGTCGTTTCGTTAGGTTTTACAAAAGTCAGATTTTTAACAAACTAACGATTTTGATAGAACCTAATTAATCAACAAACAGCTTAAACCTGATCTGTTAGGTTTAGGAAGTGGCTCTGATACCACTGTTGGGAATCAAGGGATACAAGAACATGCACAGCGGAATAAAAAAACCTGATTCCCAATCGAGGATCCAATCCCAAACCATACAGACACAATAAAGGGTGTTTTGGTGGATTACCTTTGCGAATAATAACTCCGAAACGCAAGCAGGGGGTACACTGCTACTGACACCGGTTGAAAGGGTTGCTAGACCACCACCGAGGATTACCCGAAAAACGAATGCGAACCTTCCTCCTACTGGATTTGGCGCCGGTTTAGGGGAGAGAGAGAGAGGTTTTTTCTGGGTTTTTAGAACTGAATGAATCAAATAACTGACACCCTTAACCCCTTATTTATATGGACAAACCTAGCAGTGTTTGATTCCATATATAATTCTTGGTAATTATCTCTGAAATAACTTCCATAATTATCCCTTTTAATTAATCTAACTGATTAATTAATTATAAATAATTCAACTAATTATTTATTTCTTTTCTCTCTAAATAATTAATTGACCAATTAATTATTTCCCATAATCCAAACATTCTCATTTTGGTGTGCAGCAGTGTGACCTACTAGTGTCTTATAACATTGGACACGATAACCCTGTTACTGTCTCACACATAATCCTAACACTGTGGTGGTCGGTGGAGTTGAAGTTGATTTGGAACCAGAGGCGGGTGTGAGGTCAATGCGAAGTCGTTTGGACTGTTGCATCTCCCCCTCATGAGGACCTGCGCCCGGGTCGTCAGATTCATCATGCCCCCATTTGGAGGACTGAGCTTGAGACCGGCACGCGGCCTCTAGTTCCCTTATACGGCGTTGGGCAATCTCTAGTTGTTGATCTCGGGCTGCAATCACTGCAGCACTCTCTCTGAGCTGAGCTGAGATGTCATGTATCTGAGTGGTGTATGCAGTGATTATGAGCTGATGTTCCTGCTCGGAGATAAAACCTGGAATGTCTTCCGGAATAGTCGCCGATGATGGTGGTTGCAGGCGGAGGACCGAAACTGAGGTGCGGTGAGGAGGAACGGCAGACAAAGGTTGAGCTTCCACTAATTTGCCTTTGATGATGCGTGTGGCTTCCTGAAGTTCACTGTCTCTGTCCTCAATAGATTTCCGAAGATCCTCGATCTCGGATTGGCGGGCCTGACCTCTTCTATCTCTGTCAGCTAGGGCTTTTTCAATTGCCTCGAGTCGAGCGAGTGCTGTTAAATATATTATATTATATTACTATTTTTAGGTCAAAACATGTATATATTTCTTTATATTGAATACACAAATTTAAACAGCACCTCTAATTATATCTATTTACTTTACAAATTATACAAATATATATTATATTTTTATGTTAATTTTATCATACATTTGAAGCAAATTGCAATATACTTAGTAAAAAGCACATCATGAATCTATATTTTAGTATGAAAATAACAAAAACGAGTAAAAAATACATAATAAGTGAAATGAAATTACAAGATCACGTTTAAAAAAACACTAGCAATAAAAAACATGCAAAGTTTGACACCAAATGATTATACGAGATAAAATTGTGTCAATATATAATTTATGAGAAAGACATAGTAATTCTATTTGATTACATATGTGATTTATATTTATTTTTTTTATCAGATGGATCCCTTTTCAATAATATAACTCGAAATTTATCATAAATTGCATTTTGTTTCAAATGGATAATAAAACTAACATGAAAATATAAAATGTATTTGTATAATTTGTAAAGTAATAAATATAATTAGAGGTGGTATTAATATTTATGTATTCAATATAAAATAATATATGCATGTTTTTTGGCATAAAAATAATATAGTATAATATATTTAAAATCAAGTAAATTTAATTTATTATATTAATGAAAGAGGGACCAAATATGTTATAAATTAAGATTAAAGAAATAGGAAAAGTGAATGGACAAAATTGCCCTTTCTTAATTCTAATTTTTTTTATAAGAAGGACCATATGTGTTATAAAAACCAAAACTATAAGGACCTTGTTAGTTAAAAATTTTGTTGAGGGACCTTAGTCATTAATTTTTGTAAACCACAAGGAAAAAATTTGCATTTAACTCTAAAGATTGAAATATTATAAAAACCATGTTTTGATTATTACTAATTTTTATTATTCAACATTCTAAACCTTTTAACTTTGTATATTGTAGATAAAATTACACCAATCCTTACAATGGAAAATGCCAACTTGGAACATGGAGATGTATCTACATACGAGACACTGTTTAAATTCTTTTGGTTGTGTAAAAAGAGGAGGGAATCATAGCACCTATGATCCTCCTTCTATTTGCATGGTTCCTAAGACACTACGAGATGTCAAACCAAGTTGCTTCAACCCTCAAATAGTCTCTATTGGACCATTGCATAGAGAAGATACAAATGTACAAGAATTTGAAATGCAGAAAGAGACTTATGTGCATGACTACCTATTTCATCGTTCAGGTTTCCCGCTAGAGCAAATACTAAAAACATGTGTGCAAATAGTGAACTCTTCAATACCCCGAATCAGGAAATCTTATGTAGATTTGAAGAAATATACTGATACTGGACTTGCGAAGATGATGGTTATAGATTGTTGTTTCATACTTGAATTCCTTCACAAGCTACCTACTTTGCCAGTTTTTTTTGTGTCATCTATTGCCCATGACCTGTTTCTACTAGAAAACCAAATCCCTTTCTTTGTGCTACAAGACATCTTAAATTGCACCAGTTCCGAAGCTATACCATCAACCTTTCTTATTAAAAAGATCCTTAAACTTCGAAATTATATTGATCCGTTTCATAGGAAAATAAACTCTGGAAACTTTGTTGAAACCTACAGAACTCATGATCATATTCTTGGCCTTCTTCACAAAAGTTACAACCTTACATCTGCCTTCGGAAACGAATTAACATTTCAAGAATCTCCAACACCCCACACGTCTACAGAATTGCATAGGGCTGGGGTGAATTTCAAGCCATTGCGATATGAGAGTTGGCCAATGGCCATGGAATATGAGTCATCTGAATTTATGCACTTTTATCAGCTTTGGAGAAAGCCTACTCTTACAATGCCAAAACTATATCTTGGAGATGGTACTGAGATAGTTTTGAGGAACTTTATTGCATACGAGCAGTCCTCTAATTCTCAAGTTCATGAATATTTTTCATCATATGCCTTTGCCATGGATATGCTAGTTGATACAGAAAAGGATATTGAGATGTTGGTAGATTCAAAAGTTGTTGAGAATACATTAGGATCAAACGAAGAGGCTACAAAATTGATAAACGATATATGCAAGGAACTTTGGATCACCGAGTTTTTCTACAGCAAACAATGGGAAGAAATAGACTCCTACTACAGAGGTTATTGGCCCAAAAATATTGCATGGTTGAGACGTACATATTTTAATAGTCCGTGGAATATCATTGCTCTACTTGCGGGTATCATCTTGTTTGCTCTTACGGTCGTTCAAACAATCTTTACCATCAAAGCCACATAATTCACTAAATGATTTGAGCACACCTGAAAAACCAATGAATTATTATATTGTTGTAGTTTGTTTCCTACTATTGTTATTTCTCCTTACTTTATTGACTAAAGTTATCTCATTCACCCAACAATTATTTATTTAAGGGGGTATGTTCTGTTATTGTAATGCGATAGTTGAGTTTTATGGTGTTAGTTGTTTGAGTTGTTGGAGATCACTTGGTGTCTGTGATAAGTGACCTTTGTCTCATATATACCTCAGTCTAGTGTTGTATTTTATATAACAAGAAATATACAAATAGATACTTTCCTTCTCTATTGTTAAATAGTTCTTTCTCTCTTTAATTTTGTAAAACCATCATGTATATTTTAATAATTTTAATAATAATAAATTCTTTAAAATAAAAAAGTTGTTGAAGATGAAAAAAAGAGTTTTTAAATATTTTTTAATTTTTCATTCTTTATTTTAGAAACATCATAAAAAAAACTATTGGAGATACTCTAACCATAATAGAGTGAATTTCAATATTTCTTTTTTGGGTTTATGACTTGGCAGGGGTAACCAACTATCCGTTTTATACAAATGTTACCATAAAACTATTTTTGTATTCAATTTACCATTGAACTCTATTTTTCGTATAAATAATACCATTATGACCGTTAACAACCCGTTTTTTCTTACGTGGCAATTAAATTTAATTAAATAATGCTTATGTGGATCTGATTAGGATTCTCAATGGTATATTAAGTACAGAAAATACTTCAATGGTAATATGTGTGCAATCCACCACCACAAGAGCCACCACCAAACCACTACCAAGACACCACCACCATCACCACCACCACAGCCACCATCACCACAGCCACCACCACCATCACCACCACCACCACCACCACAACAACCACCACCATCACCACCATCACCACCACCACCACCACCACCATCACCATCACCATGTTTCAATGGTGGGTGTGGTGATGGTGGTGATGGTGGCGGTGGTGGCGGTGGTGGCGGTGGTGGCGGTGGTGGCGGTGGCTATGGTGGTTTGGTGGTGGTGGTTTGTACACATATTGCCATTGAAGTATTTTCTTTATGTTGATCCAGCTCTCCTAAGACCTGATGAAATGATAATGATCCTGAATCTTTACTTAGTGAATAGGTTTTACTTCTGTTATAGCTTGAGGAATTATCACTGAGTCTGTTCAGTGTTACTCCATGTTACTTATGCTGTAACTTATTTTTATAATTATCAGGATCAGGATCAGGAGACAAACGAGTCTGTTCTGCAGTCTACTGATCCTATCCACTGAAGTAAAGACCTCCTGAAGACATCAAGATCATACTCAAAGAACCATCAGCGACGTCGAAGACTTAGCTGATGACAGGAACAACATGCTCGTGATCTGAAGACGGAACTCAGTGATAGCACGCTGCTCAATATCGTATGACATCCTGAAGATTCATCAGGATACAAGTGACCCTGAACAACATCAGTTTCAGGACTCTACTCACTGATCAGTATCCTGATCCTGAAGGATTAGTGTAATGTCTTAGTCTAATGCACAAAAGGATTATCCGCCTTTACTGACACAAAAGTACATAAGGACAGTCACTTTACTGTTCCCTCCGTAGTTATCAGACCTCAAGGCAACTGTTTACACACTTCCTCTTTTGCACACCATGCAAAGAGTATTTGTTTATAGTAAATAGTACAAAGGACCACTTACATTGTGACACGTACACAAAAGTGAGTCTGCATGCATTTAATGCATTGGGTATAAATAGGACTTGAAGAGATGTTCTCCATACTTCTTCTTCAACCTAAAATACTCTAATCCTTTCTTTCTTATTCCCCTTATCTTCTTTCTTTTCTTCATCTTCTCACTTTAGTGCATAGTGAAAGAAAGCTTAGATTGTTTAGTTTAGACTTATTGTCTTTTCTATTTCCGCAACAATCTGTAAATTCATATTGTTAATACAACAAGAATTTAAAAGTGAAATTTTGTGTGATTATATTCAACCCCCCCTTCTATAATCCCAAACACTATCCTTACTTGAAGGTCACCTCATTGGGACCAACAAGTGGTATCAGAGCAGATACAAGCTCTCATTTTCTTCTCTTAGAAAAATCTTGTGATCCTCTCTCCTAATCCATGGCTCTTCAAGCTAAGGATAACTACTTTGATACCGGCTCTGCTGGAAAGCTTCCTAGGTTTAACAAAGACAACTTCTCTCTTTGGAAAACCAGGATGGAACTTTTCCTTGCTGGTTCTGATCCCCAGATTCCATACTTTCTGGAAAATGGACCACATGTGCCTACACAAACCGTCCACCCTATTCCTGCTGCAGGTGGCCAACCAGCTATGACGAAGACAGACGCCTGGTCAATATTGACACTAAGGCTAGGTCTCTCATTGCCATGTCACTCCCTGACGATGTATTCCATTCTGTCTGTCACCTTCGCTCTGCTAAAGAGATATGGGACACCCTCTGTGTTCAATATGAAGGTACTGCTGTTCTCATGGAATCAAGAAAGATTTTCTTAGTTCGTCAGTATGAAAGCTTTATTCATCAGAAGGATGAAACTCTCTCACAGCTACATCAGAGATTCAACTGTCTTCTGATCGACCTGAAGACTATCGGTACTGTCTATCCTAATTCTGAGGTGGTTACCAAGTTCATGGAGGCTCTTCCTGAACATTGGGAAATCTACACCTCCTGCTTAACTATGTCAAAGGACATAAAGACACTCACACTAAGTGAGTTGTACGGTATTCTTCTTAACCGTGAACAACAGAAGAAACTGAAAAAGAATCTCATAAGAGATACTAAAGATACCAAAAGTAACTCTGTTGCATTGGTCTCTGATTCAGTTCCTACTGTTGCTACTCCTTCTTCAGTAACTATTACTGAATTAGAATCCTCTGACTCTGACATGTCAGAAGATCCTGAATTCAATGAATCTCTTGCTTTATTAACTAGATCTTTTAAAAAGTTTGCCAAAAAGGGAAACTTCCATAAAAAGAAACATCTCTCTATAACTGACAAGCCTAAATCAGAACCTATTGATAAGGCTGCTGCTATCTGCTACAACTGTCTGGGCAAAGGACACTTTGCTAATGATTGCAGGTACAGGAAAAGTCAGTTTGCTCCCTCTTATGCCAAATCTTCCTCTAAGAACCCCAAATACCAGCGCCTGAAAGAAAAATACAAAAAGATGAAAATTCAGCGCAAGGGTAAAGGTCTTATCGCAGAAGACTGCGATTGGGATGATGTCTCCTCTGATGAGGAAGATACTCAAGTGGCACTGATGGCCATTATTGAGGAACCTACCTTAGCTCTCATGGCTAAGATAGAAGAGGTCCCTGAAGAGATTTCTACTCAGGCTCCTGAAGCTTCTTCTTCCACAACTCCTGAAGCTTCCACCTCTGCGACTGATTCTCCCAGTCAGGTACCTATTCCTCTTGTCCCTCTTGAAAGCTTAACTCAGCTGGACCTGGTTACTCTTGATCTCTACAAAGCCCTGAATGGTAAAACCTCTGCTGAAAAAATGAACATTGATCTTCGTGATCAACTCAGAGAATGCCAAGAAAAAATAAAACAACTTACCATTCTGGAAGAAAACTATAGAGACCAGGTCACTGTTAATAAAGCTCTTTGTATTGAAAGAGAAACTGCTCTTGCTGCCAAAGAAAGAGCCCTGGCTGAGTTGAATGCTGAAAAAGTCACCATCAAAGGATGGAGTGACGCCTCTGAAAAGGTTGATGAAATATTAGCCTCAGGGAGAAATGTTAAAAACAAGAAGGGTCTTGGATTCACTAGTGGATGTACTCGACCTGATCGTTCCATGCTTAAGTTTGGAATGTTTGTTTCTTCTATCCCTGATCCTAATGCTCCTGAAAACATCCCTTCTCCTTCTAACACACACTCTGAAGGTGCTCCTAAGAGCAAAAAGAACACAGTCAAGGAAAAATCCAAAACTGTAACACCTTCAAAGACCAAGAGTCCTAAACCCAAGAACAAAGTTCTGGGTGGTGGTCCTTCAGTCTCAGGATCAAAATCTTTTTCCCAAAATCCTATTCCCAGACTGAAGATTGACCTGAAGCAAAAGACTCTAGAGAAGAAACCAATTCCTCCTCTGTCCAATGCTAAAGGCATACTTGGTACTGGTCCTGCTCATCTGAAGTTCAAAGACTTCATGGACTCCACTAAATGCTTTCAATATCGCAAATGTTATCACTGTGGATTAAATGACCATATTGCGAGTAAGTGTCCTGATGCTACCAAAGCTGAAAAATCAGCTAAGGTAAAGAAAAATCCTAAGACTGATAATTCAGTCAAAGGAAAGAAGGTTGTCAAGACTGTCTATTCAGTCAAGACTCCAGCCTCAAGAACTGATAAATCAGTTAAGGCTGCCACTGACTCCACCAGTCCTACTGATACTTCTGGATCCATAGTTCTATGGGTACCAAGAAAAACTTAAACTCTAAATTTTACAGGATAAGGGCATCTGGTATCTGGACAGTGGATGCTCTCGACATATGACTGGTTCTAAATCTGTCCTCTCTAACTACCGTGAAGAAAGAGGTCCTGCTGTGACCTTTGGTGGAAACGGTAAAGGCCAAACCCGAGGGTATGGCACACTGACCAACGGAGTAACTACGTTCAAAAGAGTTGCTTATGTTGAAGGCCTGATGCATAATCTTCTGAGCATTAGTCAACTGTGTGATAAGAATCACAAAGTCTCCTTCTCAAAGAAGAATTGCAAAGTCAAGAACAGACGTAAGGAAGTTATTCCCACTGGAGTGAGACATGCTGATATCTACATCATCAACATGAATACTTCCACTGACAACTTCTGCTTTGTATCTCGTGCTTCATCTGATACAAATTGGCTTTGGCACAAGCGTCTTTCTCATCTCAACTTCAAGACGATAAATCAACTCTGCATCAACAACCTAGTTGTTGGTCTTCCTGACTTTCGCTATACAAAGGTATCTCTTTGTTCAACATGTGAGAAAGGAAAACAGACCAGGGCTAGCTTCAAGTCCAAGCAGATTTCCTCCATCAGCTCTCCTCTACAACTTCTCCACATGGATCTCTTTGGACCTGTCTGTTGGGTTTTTGTGGGTATCCTCGGATCAAACTGACTCGAGGATTAACTCAGATTTATCGAACCTCGCTGGTTTGATATATCTCATAGGTTAATCAAACTGATAAAACCTACGCGATCAGAAACACACTGTTTTTGATCATTGTTTGTGCGGAAGCGATAAAAGCTAAAACCCAAAAAAACTTACGATCATCGTTTTAATAATTTACTCGTAATAATGATTTCTATATGAGAAGGTTAACCTGGATTGCTTGAGATGATTCAGTCCACCGGTGATTGACCACACGAGCGTTCCTCTAGCAGAACTTCTAAGACCCCGGAAACAACGAAAAACCGAACTGGTGTGTGTTGTGTGTGGGTTGACGCCGAGAGAAAGAGAGAGAGAGTGAGAGGGTAGGCTGGAAATTCTAAGGCTTAAACTTATCATAAATTCAAGACCCTAAGGCCTTTATTTATAGCCTATCAGATGATTGAATAATCATCTGATACAGTTTCCTTATAATTATCTTAGAATTCTCCTACATAATTATCAGATTTAATTTCCTTAATTATCAATCTTTTCTTTTTGCCTAAGAAAACATTTTCTAGATAATTGTCATAATTAATCTAGATTATCTATTATATATTTATTTTCATAAATATATAATTATCTCAATTAATTATATCAACCCTCTAACTTTGGGATTTCTGACTGAAATCACCCCTCTGATTTATAATTGACTATTATAAATCCTTAACTCTCAATTTCTGGGTTTTATTTAACTTGCTCGGTTTATAGGCCCTCACAGGTGTGACCCTCAAGTGTCTTGTAACATTGGATGTGTAATCACTTGGTTTGTCAACTCTGCACATAATTCCTAACAGACTCCCACTTGTGCAAGTTGGTAATACCGTCCTTGATTACACGGACCTAAGGAGGCCCCTAGACAGGCACTTAGGCTGACCAGGTTACAAGAACTCTTATACCCAGACTGGTGATATAAACATTCCGTAGGGAATTGGTATCTATGAAACTACTGTTCATTTATTGGGTATATCTTGGCTTTTCCCTTTGCATCGCGATATTTCATCTGTGAGTATGAGCTTGGAAAGTGTCAACTCTAAATACTCAAGATTCTGTTTTCTTGATTATCTGACTTTCACTGATAGGTAAACGACAAAGAACTAATCAGTTCGTTTGGGCATGGCCATGCACTTCATCAGTATACTTAGTCAGTCAAGATGGGCCCAGAAATATCTCTCTCTTCTGAGAAGAGGTGCAAATCCCATCTTGCATATCTGCCTTTGACACCACGGCTTCCGCTGAATCTAGTTACACCCTTTATAGCCACCCTGTTACGGCGTAGCGGTTGAGTGCACTAAGAATCCAGTAGTCCTCATGATATCAAATCAGATACCTCAGGTGATAGGGACAACCACTGTGAGATTCACTTATGACTTTATTCCAAGAAGTAATCTCAACCGCGGATCACGTCCGATATTTGCTACTCTATCAAATATCTGTGCAACTTTTAGTCTACAACACTTGTAGCTGGTATTCAGTAACTGATCATAACTACCTAAAAGTTCACAATGACTTTAACGCCTTATCATGTTCCCACAATGATAAGTTGTCACGGACAGATTTTGAATGAAAAATCGGAGACTGATTTCATTCCTGGATATATTAAAACATGCAAAATGTGAAAGTGATAAAGAAATCAATCTTGTATAGTCCATATTACACGCTGTAATAATAACAAGATTGAATGTCTTTTCTTTAACAACTTTCATAATGTCTGTTTAACGTTTGTTAAATATTGGTCTAAAATGAAGTATCACCTATCTTCAGTTTAAACCCTTTGATTAAAGTTTACCATTTTAATCAAAGTGATAACCAAATAGTACAAGTCTGTTTATAGGATTTACTTGTATCTGCTAATTATTGTTTTGCAAACACCTTATAAAAACAATAACTAGACTTTTGTCATATTCCATGAACTTGGAGACCTGGACTAACTTCCAGTTCCTGAATATGTAGACAGCAACTTTCCTTAGTTGCTGTGTAGATGAATGATTTCTACCTGAAATCAGATTCCATTTGCGATACTGGCAAATCTGCTGGAATCCTATATTTTAATCCAACACTTTAATTATTGACTTCTAAAGTCAGTCACGACCTTTGTTTCAAGGATCTTGAAACTTTTATCTCCTAAAAGGGTAAATTATATCTTATGAATTCTTATCCTACCTGGATTATGAATTCCGAGATATATCAATAATTATATCTTTTTATTCTTTTATCTCAGACTAGATAGAGAATAAATTGGGCTCCCACTTACTTGTATAAAACTAACTATTACTCAAAATTTACTATTGACTTAGTCAAAACCTTGATTAGTCAATCCTAATTTCAAGTAATGAACTTTGATAATTTCCTTTTATGAAACTTAACTGGATTTGGTCAAATCCTAATTCCAAATCTTGGAATCTTTCTAGTTTCATAAATACTGTTATTAACGCTATCTGAGTTAATATTCTAAAATTCTCTATTTAAAACATTTGAATAATAAAACTTGATCAAATTTGATTAGTTAATTCTGAGAATTTCTTTTATAAAACTTAACTGGATTTGGTCAAATCCTAATTCCAGAACTTGGAATCTTTCTAGTTTTATAAATACTGTTATTAACGCTATCTGAGTTAATATCCTGAATTCTCCTTTTAAAATTTGATCATAAAACAATTATTCATAAATGTTTTATTCTCAAAACACATTCCTATAGAATCTCGTGTGTTTTGATAGTTTTTATACAAATTACTTCAATTTAATAGAATTTATTGAAGTAGCTATGACAGGCAACAACTAGGATCATACAAACACTAAGCACAATCAGATATTTCAATGTCAAGATAATAATTTTTTTTTTTTGAAAAATAAAACCATAGAATTATAAATCCCAAAAAAAAAATTACAATCATCCAAGAATAGAAATAACTGTCTTAAATCCATAAATATCTTGACTCAAATTGAAATAAACTTGTGCTTCAGATCCTCAGCAACCTCTGGGCATTTCACTTCTGACCTCCTGCAATAATCATTTGCTCTAGGTATCAGAATACTTGTAAACTAACAAGTAAGAAGTGACAAAATTAAAGCAATCATAAATCTCTGAGGTTTATATACCTGCTTCATGACGCTTAGGGCAGTTTTGCCTCTAGTGACCGATCTCATTGCATATGAAGCAGCGATTCTCGGTCCTAGCTTTGTTTGGCTTAACCTTCTTGTCCTTGCCCTTGCCCTTGCCTTTCTTGGGTGCACTCTGGATGGCCTGGACTGGTCCTTTTTCTTTACTGGTGCTAGCTTGCCCATTCTTCTTTTTCACCCCTCCGTCTTTCACCATCAAGACATCCTTAGTCTTGTTCTTGTTCCCCATATTCAGTTCAGCTGTCTTTAGCATGGAGTGCAATTCTGCTATTGTTTTCTCCATGTTATTCATATTGTAATTGACTACGAAGGGCCTGTAGTCTTCTGACAGTGAATTGAGTATGGTGTCTGTTGCTAGCTGCAACGGAACAGGATGACCAAGCCTCTCCAGATGATCTAAGTGCCGTTTCATTTTCATGACATGGTCACTTACTGATGTCCCTTTTACCATCTTGCACTCATTGAATGCTTTGGTGGCATCGTAGCGTTCTGTACGAGCCTGAGTCTGAAACATGTCCCTCAGCTGGCGGATCATGTCATAAGCATTTGTATTTATGAGCCCTGCTTGCAGATCTGGGCTCATAGTCGCTAGCATCAGACAGGCGACATCAAGGAGATCATCCGAGTGCTTCTTATGGGCATTTCTGGCAGCAGCTGGAGCGTTTGCCGGAGGTGCCTCCCCAAGTGGCTCTTCAAGCACATACCATTTTCTCTCATGTCTGAGCACAATCATCAGATTGCGCTCCCAGTCGAGAAAGTTAGAGCCGGTCAACTTATCCTTCTCTAGGATAGAGCGGAGGGAAAGATTGTTAGTGCTGGTAACAGTGCTTGCCATCTACACAAAATAAAACTTTTGGTCTTAGCAACTGTAAATAGACTAATTTCCAATAAAATATCAATAAACCCTTAAATGATCAATTTATTGGACTAGGATCCTTATTTCATACGTCCTGATGTGCGTAATGTTCTTGCTCCACCAGACCCGTATTTATTTCGGTAGGTAAGGACTTTTACCAATCATGTCTAACTGACATGACTCCTAGATCTTTTCGGGACCTTGGCAACTACCTGTGCATGTTTTAGTCCCTCTTAGTGCTTTTTGGCCCGGTACCACCCGGTGAACATTATAGTACCAAAACAGATCTCACCATTTTGGGGACCTGATCACTATACTCTGGCCGGTACCACCCGGAGATAATTCGCAGAGTTATGTAACCCCTTCAGCTTCAGTTTGAACACAGACGTTGAATGTGTGATCACTTACAACGCCTATGTACTTTACGCCGAAGGTGCCCCTAAATGGGTTGCACTACTGATCTATGATTTTCGGGGTTTTGAAAAACTTTACTTCCAGGCTTTTGAAAAACTGATTGTTATAAAGAGCAATTGATATTCTAAACTAACTGTTTTAAATATTCATGTTATTTTAAACTAACTGTTTAAAATATCGGCTGATTGAAATCAACTGATTTAAAGCGTACTGGTTGATCGAAACTATCTGTTTCGATAACCTTTCCAGCTGACCAAAACTAACTGTTCTGTCAACTTTGCTCCTTTTAACAATACACTAGGTTTTATTAAAATGCTTCACTTTAAAGGTTTTCGATTGAAAAGTTTAATAAAACCTAATTTCTTCTTGTTTTAAAAAAAATTTTAAAACATATCTAATAAACTAACAGTTATTAGTATCAACTACGCAGTTAATCATGCACACAGATAATTATAACAACTACGCAATTGTAAAACAGTTAATTATAGGTTTTGCCAACTTTGTTCCTAGGGACCAATAATGACCTAGTTTTTCTACAACTTCAAAACTTCGCGTAGCTCCCACTGGCTTCACCGCCTTCGTCAGAACACCGAAAAATTGGATTTCCAGTCTTTTTACGTAGCTCCCACTGGCTTCGGCATCTTTGATGAACACTTGGAAAAAATATTTTTTCTATCCTAAGGTCATTATTACAAAGGGGTTGCAAGTGGCACGCAGGCCTCCCCAGAAACAAGTCAAGGGTCTAAGTTGGCAAAGCACTATAATATATTTATAATTGTATATATACTCAAACTAGCATATAAAATTCAAGCAATCACGCAATTATTCAATGAAAGCAAGAAAAAAAACTAGATCCGTTAAAATTATTTCGTCTTAGTTGTCGTAAAACTTGGTTTTGTAACTGATTCGTAAAACAAACTGTTTTATGAACCGAGTAATATTTTAAACTGAAAATAAATCCCATTCTACTAAAACATTTAGTTAAAATATTAATCTTTTACCCAAAAGTACCGAAAAACAGGTATTTCGAACTAACTGGTCGAGACACACAATACTGGCCTTAAAACTGTATTTAGGTTCGATCAAAACTGACTAACCACAACACCAAGCCTATTCGACTATTTAAGGGGTTAACTCATTTGGTTTTCAAAAATTTCGAAAAATTTAGAATAATAAGTTAATTTGGGTAAATGGGTCTAAAACTAATAAAACTTATTTGTGCTATAAGCTTGATTTCAAAACTGGTCTTACGAGCTTATTATCAAACTGTAATTTTCGGGCCCGTTAGGGTTTTTACGATTTGTCCGAAAAACGATCGGGGATCGAGAAACCCTAATCGTTTCGTGTTTTTACAAACAATCATCATCGATCGTTACCAACTTGTAAACGATTGACGATGGCAACAACCGAGTCACTATTACTAAAACAACCACCATCGCCATATCGACGACAATGGCGATGGGCCACCATCGTCGATCGGCGATTCAATCGTCACCATCAACGCCGGTTTGAATGCGATCGGAGACACTAGCTTAACGAGCCACCATCGCCTCCGCAATCATCGGCCGTTGACAGCAGTGGCCACCACCGACACCGCCTTGTGCGGTCTGGCCGGTCGATTAAACAATCACGCCATCACCGCCATCACCACAAACAGTGATGTGGCGGTAAACGATGGCAGCAGCGTGATGCCACCACCACCGCCATTTCTTGTAGTGGTTTATCGATCGCAATCACCACCACCACGTGCGGTGGTGTGGTGGTTTGTGTTTACCGCCGCCGCTAGGCTAATCGGCAACAACAGCAGCCGTGGCCACCATCGCCGCCATGCCCGGCGGCATTATCAACAGCAATTGCCGCCACCACCGTACTGTGGTGCGGCTTTCATTCGCGAAGGACAAACAGCCGCTTCCACCGCCTTGGATCGGCCTTAGGGCAGCCGGCGGTCGAATGACCGTCGCCACCATCGTGACTGGCGGTCTGGCTTGGCGGTTACGGAAACGCCGCCACCACCTCTCTGGTGGTTTGGCTAGGCGTTTGCCACCGCTGTGTGCGGCGGCTATCGCCGTTTCACGTCGCCGTGAACACCGCTGTCCACCACCGTTACTACGGTTTTCTGGTGGTTGCGGTTCTCGAATCAATTTAGGTCGGAGGTGGAACCCGGCCATAGCCGAGTGGTGTTCTACGATTTCCACCATTCGCCACCTGGCCACCACCGAACTGGTGGTTCGGCCTTGTGGTTTTCGTTGCTGTTCACGGCCACAGCCGTGGCTAAGGTCGTTCGCCCACCACCACGCTGGTGGTTTGGCTACGGCCACCGCCGGGTTTGGTGGTTTGTGGTTCGGTGATCAAACGATGAACAGAGTTTAAAAAATCAAAAATTTATATAAACCAATTATCATGATAAAAAAAACAGATTTTTATAATGATTAAAACTCGACACACGAGAAATAATTTTATACGGATCTTAACGAGTTAAAAAGATTAAAACGAACAAACCGTGGCTCTGATACCACTGTTGGGTTTTTGTGGGTATCCTCGGATCAAACTGACTCGAGGATTAACTCAGATTTATCGAACCTCGCTGGTTTGATATATCTCATAGGTTAATCAAACTGATAAAACCTACGCGATCAGAAACACACTGTTTTTGATCATTGTTTGTGCGGAAGCGATAAAAGCTAAAACCCAAAAAAACTTACGATCATCGTTTTAATAATTTACTCGTAATAATGATTTCTATATGAGAAGGTTAACCTGGATTGCTTGAGATGATTCAGTCCACCGGTGATTGACCACACGAGCGTTCCTCTAGCAGAACTTCTAAGACCCCGGAAACAACGAAAAACCGAACTGGTGTGTGTTGTGTGTGGGTTGACGCCGAGAGAAAGAGAGAGAGTGTGAGAGGGTAGGCTGGAAATTTTAAGGCTTAAACTTATCATAAATTCAAGACCCTAAGGCCTTTATTTATAGCCTATCAGATGATTGAATAATCATCTGATACAGTTTCCTTATAATTATCTTAGAATTCTCCTAGATAATTATCAGATTTAATTTCCTTAATTATCAATCTTTTCTTTTTGCCTAAGAAAAGATTTTCTAGATAATTGTCATAATTAATTTAGATTATCTATTATATATTTATTTTCATAAATATATAATTATCTCAATTAATTATATCAACCCTCTAACTTTGGGATTTCTGACTGAAATCACCCATCTGATTTATAATTGACTATTATAAATCCTTAACTCTCCATTTCTGGGTTTTATTTAACTTGCTCGGTTTATAGGCCCTCACAGGTGTGACCCTCAAGTGTCTTGTAACATTGGATGTGTAATCACTTGGTTTGTCAACTCTGCACATAATTCCTAACACTGTCAACGTCTAATCCATCGCTGGAAAGAAATATACTCTGGTAATCGTTGATGAATATTCCAGATATACTTGGGTGTTCTTTCTTCGATCCAAGAGTGATGCTCCTGAAGAAATCATTCTGTTCGTCAGGAAGATGGAAAGACTCAACAACCTTACTTTTCGATCAATCAGAAGTGACCACGGAACTGAATTCAAAAACAGTACCCTGGAAACCTTCTTTGATCAGAAAGGTATCTCTCAGAACTTTTCATCTGTGAGAACTCCTCAGCAAAATGGCGTTGCTGAAAGACGGAACAGAACCCTGATTGAAGCTGCACGATCTATGTTGAGTGAAGCCAACCTTGCCACTCAATTCTGGGCAGAAGCTGTTAACACGGCTTGCTATACTCAGAACAGATCCCTGATAGTAAAGCGCTTCAGAAGAACTCCTTACGAGCTCTTTCGTAACAGGAAACCCTCAATCGAACATCTCCATATCTTTGGTTGTGTCTGCTACATCCTGAACAACAAAGATAACCTTGGAAAGTTCGATTCCAAGTCTGATGATGGAATCTTCCTTGGATACTCCTCTATCTCTAAAACCTACCGTGTGTTCAACAAACGAAGACAAGCCATAGAGGAAACGATTCATGTTAAGTTTGATGAATCCGGTCCTACCTTTCCTCACCCTCATGAAAACTCTAAAATAAATCAGTGGGCTGACTCTTTCTTTCAAGTCCCTGAACCTCCCATTATTGATCCAACTCCACAAGACCTTCCTGATGGTTTTGAAGAAGATCCTCCTATACCACCCACTGAAATACATACTCCACCTCTGATAAATGACACTCCAATTACCCAAGTCACACCAACTGAACCTGATCAACCCACTAACAGTGAAGACTTCTCTCAAACCACTGTTAGTGAGCCTACTCTTACTAATCTTCTCCCTGATCCATCAGTAAATGAAGCTTCCACTTTAGGACAGGTGTATTAGCCACCTGCTCTTCAATGGACCAAGGATCATCCTATTGATCAAGTTCTTGGTAATCCCTCCTCTGGCATTAAAACTCGACGTCAATCTGGTAACGTCTGTCTTTATGTTAATTTCATCTCTGAAAATGAACCTAAAGAAATAGATGATGCCTTGCGTGATCCTGCCTGGGTCTCAGCCATGCAAAAAGAGCTAGCAGAGTTCGTCAGAAACAATGTCTGGCTTCTCGTCCCTAGGCCTCGAAAACGTACTATCATTGGTTCCAAGTGGATTTTTCGAAATAAACTTGATGAGATTGGTACGATTATTCGAAACAAGGCTCGCCTTGTGGCTCAGGGATACAGGCAGGAAGAGGGCATTGATTACGATGAAACCTTTGCTCCTGTGGCTAGGCTCGAAGCAATTCGACTTTTCCTAGCCTTCGCAGCACATATGAACTTCAAGGTTTATCAAATGGACATCAAAAATGCCTTTCTGAATGGAAAACTTAATGAAGAAGTCTATGTGGCTCAGCCTCCTGGATTTGTAGATCCTAAGTTCCCTGATCACGTCTACAAGTTAAACAAGGCTCTCTATGGGTTAAAACAGGCTCCTCGTGCCTGGTATGATACCCTTTCAACCTTTCTTCTCTCTAAAGGTTTTGTTCGTGGTAAGATCGATAGCACTCTATTTCTAAAGAAATATCCTAAGCATATCCTTCTTGTCCAGATATATGTCGATGACATTATCTTTGGATCGACCAATCCCAAACTCTGCGAAAAGTTTGAGTTACTCATGAAATCTGAATATAAAATGTCTATGATGGGTGAACTAACAGTCTTTTTAGGACTTCAGATCAAGCAATCTGAAAAGGGAATCTTTATCAATCAAGGTAAATATGTACATGAGATGCTGAAAAAATTTGATCTCACATCCTGTACACCGATGAAGACTCCAATGGCTCCTCCTCTGTCACTTGACAAGGATTCCAAAGGGAAACCTGTTGATGTGACTCTCTACAGAGGAATGATCGGCTCTCTGCTGTATCTCACAGCTAGTCGCCCTGATATCATGTACTCTACATGCTTATGTGCTCGTTATCAGGCTGAACCCAAAGAATCCCATCTGACCGCTGTAAAGCGGATTTTCAGATATCTGAAGGGAACTCCTAATCTGGGTCTCTGGTACTCCAAGGACTCGGGGTTCGATCTAACAGCGTATTCTGATAGTGACTTTGCAGGATGTAAGATCGACAGGAAAAGCACCACTGGTGGATGTCACCTGCTAGGTGGCAAGTTGGTGAGTTGGACTAGCAAGAAACAGAACTCTGTGTCCACATCAACTTCTGAAGCTGAATATGTTGCAGCAGGAATCTGTTGTGCTCAAGTCCTGTGGCTGAGAAATCAACTTCAGGACTATGACATACAACTTTCTAAAATTCCTATCTACTGTGACAACACTTCAGCGATAGCCATCGCTAACAATCCTGTCTTACACTCCATGACAAAGCACATTGAAGTGAGATATCACTTCATCAGGGATCATGTGATGAATGGTGATATTGAACTCCATTTTGTCCCTACTGAATATCAGCTTGCTGACCTCTTTACCAAACCACTGGATGTAACGCGTTTTAATATGCTCATCAGTGAACTCGGGATGTTAAATCCTGATGATTGAAGTTTATCAGGACAAACAGTTGTTAAATCCTAAAGAATAACTTTTCTCAGGACTCTTTCTTTAACAACTCCTGAACGAAACTCTCATCAGAAGATAACTCTATTCAGTACTTACAAAATCTTTGTTCAAAATCCGAATACTGATGATTCTCAGGTAAGTACCTCTGCTCCTGAAACCTTATCGCATTAAATGTGATAAGAGGATTTTTCCCAAAACAGTACTTATCTGATAAGTACTCTAATTCCAAGAAAACAATTCTTTCATCAAAATGGAATTATCCCCTGAAAAGGTGGTTTTTAGCTTTTCAAATAAAACAAACTTTTCATCTGCACTGACACGTAATGGGACGTTTCCTGTTCCCCACGACGTGTGTCAGGCGCATGAACGCGCGTAGAACTTCCTTTTTCATCATTACGTTTGAATTTAGCCGCCATTTTCTCTCTCATCCATTTTCTCTCTCCTACCACGAGGTATAAAAACCTCACTCGTAACCCATTTCACTCTTTACGCTCACTATTCTCTCTCAAAGAATTCATAGCAAGAAAAGCAATTGTCTCTCGAATCTGCATTCTCAAGAACACCAAGAACACACACTTACCACTTTCTTAACAAGATCAACGTAAGTATCTTTATGTTCTTTGTTCTTTCCACAATCTAAGTTTGCATTCTTCTCTAAAAACAACTTATTTTGATAAACGTTTTTCCAAAAACCCTAAGATCACTTCGTTTGATCTTAGTTTTCCCAAAATCTTCTAAGATTTTTGTTAAAACTGTTTAAAATGATTTTTCTTATTTCTTTTAAGAACAATCATAAACTCCTATTTTGATAATTCTTCATCAAAATAGAAGTTCTTTTTAATACCAAAACACATTCCTTTTGTGTATTTTGGTATCTAATCCATTCCAAGTATAAAGGATTTCACCACTTTTATGAACATATTCTGTGTTCATTGAAAAGTGAAGAAAAATGCATATTTTGGATCCTTAATCATCCACATATGTTATTTTTGTTTTTCAACAGGATGGCTGCTACTACTTCTACATCTCTTGACGCTCAGCTCTCATCTGAGGCCACCACTCTACTCAACGCATCTGGAAGCCTACCCGTGGTCATCCCTCAGCATGACCTGCAATTCAAGCCAAACAATTTGATTGGCCAGTTTGACATTCCTGCCAACAAGGAATACCTGAAGCCAGCTAGGGACTTTCTTCTAAACAGTCCCCTGAAGACAGCTTTCACTATCAACACGGCGCCCAACAAACCTCTGCTTCTACAACTGTGGTCCACTGCCACTGCTGCCCAAGAAAGGAACTCGAAGGGCAAGATGCACGAAGTGATCAAGTTCCAAATCAAGGACGACATCATTTCATTCGGCATTGGGACCCTGAGGAAAGTCCTCAAATTCCCAAAGAAGGAGAAATTTCCTCCTCCTCCTTCCTCTGACGAAATCATCGAGTTCCTGGACGCCATAGGCTACAACTGGCCTGTGAAGGAAGGCGCCCCCCTGGTCAAGACTGCTGCCACTGTTCACAAGACGGGGCTGAACGCTACGTTCTATTACATATGGAACACGTTTGGTCTCTGTCTAACAGGGAAGACGGGGAGCACGGAGCAATTCCCCACGGTCATCCAGAACATGGTCTACTCTGCGATCAAAAATCGCAAGTTTGACTACGTGCGCTGCATCTGGGATGACATGATGAAGAAGATCAAGAACAGAACCAGGGTGGTCAATGTCCCCTACACCAGGTTCTTCTCCGCCGTCCTGGCGCTGCACATGGGTGCCAACTACCCAACAGAGGGAAACTTCAACAACTACGCTTTAGGCGTGAAGTTTCTGGATCAGGTGTCTCCCAAACCTGACGACGTCCCTCTCTCTGATGTTCTGGTTGTTCCTGAACCACAACCAGACGCAGAAGAGCAACCCACCTCTCCTCCTGCTCAAGGTATGTCTTCTCTCTTCTCATCCAAATCATCTTCTTCTCCTTCTCTGCATGCTATGTCAGTAGCTAACCCAATACTGCCTTCCCCAGCTGCACCTACTTCTTCGGCGCCCCTGAAGCGCCCTCCTCCCTCTGGCTCTACTGCTCCTCCACAGCCAAAACGTGCCAAGTCTAAGGCGCAAAAGAAAAAGAAGGCTCCAGCTGGTAAGAAATATTACATTACCCTGCCTAAACTTTTTAATAAACCTTCCCCTTTATCTAAAACTTCTTTACCTGCAGACACCCCTGCTACTGCTCCTGTCCAACAAGAACCTGAGGTTGTTCATCTCGAACACTCTGAGAATGTGGAGGGTAATCGCTCTGATACCCTCCTAGCCTCAGGTAATAATTTTAAGCAACTTATTGCCATTTCTTCTTTTATGAAAGCTTCTGAGACCTCTAGTGCTCACTTAGCTACTGATATTACAGGTTCTTTAGGAGCAGCCATTGAAGGGCATCCTCAACTACACCAGGATGACCCCTTTAACGATTTCATCTTCACGGACTCCGAACGACAGCTGAGTGCAGCTGAACTTCGTCGTCAGTCCGCTGAACGACAGTTACAGGAGGCACGTGCAGCACTCCAACAGCAGGAGGATGCGCACCAGGCTCGACTCCAGGCTTTGGAGCTGGAGCTTGCCTCAGCCAAGGCCGCTGCGACTGCCGCTGAAGCCGCCGCCGCCAATGCCACTGCTGTTGCTGCCGTCGCCACTCCGCCACCGACGGCCGTAACTCTAACGATTCCTTGTCTGGATACCATCCACGACAAGGTTTCCCAAGTGGCCACCTCCTCCAACACCCTTCAGGCATCTGTTGATGACCTGAAGGCCACTGCTCTGCCTGCTCTCTCCACCACCATCAACAACAGCACCAACTCTCTCACCACTTTCCAAACAACAGTGGCCTCACCAACGCTGTCAACGCCATCACCTCTGCTCCTCCACCTCCTCCATCGTTCACCAGCGCAGACAGGGATATTCTGCAATCCCTGATCTCCTCTTCCTTCATCTCTCGCAAGCTACAAAACGATATGGCCTCTCTCCTTCAGAGGTATGTTTCAACAGCCGCCTTGAATCAGGCACCTGTTGAGGGGGAGAGACAGCCTCAGCGAGACCATTCCGTTTATTCCCCCTCCACCAACTGGAGAACAAATGAACAAGGGGGACTGAACGAGGATGAGGATGATGAAGATGATGATGATGATGAAGACGACGACTTCTTCGTCGAGAAGGTTCATGCGTCAACGCCCACTCCAGGGCCTGCACACTCTCAGGGGGAGAACCCCGGTACACCTGGTACGTTATTCCTACCATCCTCTCCCTCATCTTATGATAACCAACCCATCTCCACTCTTCTTAAATCTAAACCTACCCCCGAAACCATCACCCTCGACACCTCCTCTGAAGACTCACCAACAAACAACCTAAATGGTTATCTACCAACCACCCAACCAACCTACCCCTGAACCAACACCTCAATCTACTCCTGAACCAACCCCTGAACCTAAAAACCAAACAGACTCTGAATTTCAGGATGTGAACTTTGGTTCTGTCACTGGTGAGATTGTTCGCCTTATGGAAAATAGTCCATCAGAACAAACACGAGCCGAACTAAGCAGAATGACATTCAGAGTAACTCCCCTAAACCCTGAATCCATTCCTTCTAAACCAACCCGCTTTAATCCTGAAGCATCTTCCTCCAAAACTCCTGAAATCCGAGCCCCTCCTGAAACCATATGCCTTTCATCAGATGATGAATTCATCTCTGATGACTTCTCTACTCCTGCTTCTTCCCCCAGATCTCCTCCCTCTAATTCTCCTAGATCTGAAGGTGAAAATTACCCTGACACTTCTGCTACTATCGACAGGGATGGGCGTTTAGACGCCGTGATAGAGCGACTCTAGAGTACAAGAGTAAAAATTCCTCTTCGTACCTCTTGGGACTCCGAGTTCGCCTATCTATCGCAGGAGGAGTACGACCTCGCTGTACAGGCTCAGGAGGAGCATAATAAAAAGCAGAAGGAAGCATTCCTCTCTGCTCAAGCTGCAAAGAAGCTTGCTTTTGACTTCGTTGATGAAGACGAAGAAATAAGTGCAGATCCAATTCTTGCACAGAAGGCTGCTCTGAAGGTCTTCAACAAAAGAACAGAGGAAGAGACAGAGGTAGTAGACAAGGAGCTTGACTGGTGCAGAGACCGACTTCATCTCAGGAAGCATGGTGCCAGAATAACAGGGATCCATCTTCGTCGAAGCCGCGGCAAGAAAGGAGTTCCTGGCAAAACCTGGCTCACCGTCAAACGCTCAGGAGTGAAGGACGTCGAGCACACTCTGGACAAGTTAGATCGTTACAACTTGTCAGAGTGGAACGAAATAAGAAGCCTACTTCCAAAAGCCAACAAGAACTACAGGGCTGAAGTAGAAGAAGTCATTGATGGACTTATTGCTTGAATCATAAGAACAACTGAAATACCTGATGTCCTGCTCCAGCCTCCCTCTGATCTGCCAAAACCTCCAGTTCGAAGATCTGCAGGCACCTCAACAAGGAGACCAACTCCTTGCATGCCCAGGACTGTTATCAAGCCACTGGACCTCTCGATGCTTGATCTATCTTTCCCCACAGGAGTCTCTCTCTCTGAAGGACAAGTTATCAGAGAACCTGTTCATGGTATTTGTGTGAGCGACAACTCCAAAATCCTACGCTTTCAGCGTTTCAGCGAGCTACACAAAGCACCATATGAACACTTGGTATCAGTTCTCTTCATCGCTCAGAAGGATAAGAAAAAACAAGATAATAAAGAGATCATTCGCACTGTCAGAGCTATCCTCGATCATAGAATCGCCTTCAGTGACACTCCTGTTCCAATCAAAGTTAAGACTGAAGTAGTTAGCGAAGACTCTGATAGTTAGAATTTTTGTAATATATCTTTCAGTACTTTATTTATGTACTCATGTATTTTCCTTACTCTTGTAACCTTATTGAGATTAATGAAAATGCAATTCAGTGCATTGTACTTTACTCCATCATAGTACTGAAAAAGATCCCTCAAAACAGTAAATGGGACATGTACCTTTATGAGTTCTATTTCCTACTGTTTCATCTAGACTTAGAAATTTTTTTTCTTTCTAGACTTAGACAATTTATCCATTGTCTTATCATTATCATTTAGGGGGAGATTGTTGATCCAGCTCTCCTAAGACCTGATGAAATGATAATGATCCTGAATCTTTACTTAGTGAATAGGTTTTACTTCTGTTATAGCTTGAGGAATTATCACTGAGTCTGTTCAGTGTTACTCCATGTTACTTATGCTGTAACTTATTTTTATAATTATCAGGATCAGGATCAGGAGACAAACGAGTCTGTTCTGCAGTCTACTGATCCTATCCACTGAAGTAAAGACCTCCTGAAGACATCAAGATCATACTCAAAGAACCATCAGCGACGTCGAAGACTTAGCTGATGACAGGAACAACATGCTCGTGATCTGAAGACGGAACTCAGTGATAGCACGCTGCTCAATATCATATGACATCCTGAAGATTCATCAGGATACAAGTGACCCTGAACAACATCAGTTTCAGGACTCTACTCACTGATCAGTATCCTGATCCTGAAGGATTAGTGTAATGTCTTAGTCTAATGCACAAAAGGATTATCCGCCTTTACTGACACAAAAGTACATAAGGACAGTCACTTTACTGTTCCCTCCGTACTTATCAGACCTCAAGGCAACTGTTTACACACTTCCTCTTTTGCACACCATGCAAAGAGTATTTGTTTATAGTAAATAGTACAAAGGACCACTTACATTGTGACACGTACACAAAAGTGAGTCTGCATGCATTTAATGCATTGGGTATAAATAGGACTTGAAGAGATGTTCTCCATACTTCTTCTTCAACCTAAAATACTCTAATCCTTTCTTTCTTATTCCCCTTATCTTCTTTCTTTTCTTCATCTTCTCACTTTAGTGCATAGTGAAAGAAAGCTTAGATTGTTTAGTTTAGACTTATTGTCTTTTCTATTTCCGCAACAATCTGTAAATTCATATTGTTAATACAACAAGAATTTAAAAGTGAAATTTTGTGTCATTATATTCAACCCCCCTTTCTATAATCCCAAACACTATCCTTACTTGAAGGTCACCTCATTGGGGCCAACACTTTACTTAATATACCATTGAGAATCCTAGTCATTGCCATGTCAGATCCACACAAGCAGTATTTAGTTAAATTTAATTGCCACTTAAGAAAAAACGGGCTGTTACCGTCATAATGGTATTATTTGTACAAAAAAATAGAGTTCAATGTAAATTGAGTACAAAAATAGTTTTATGGTAACATTTGTACAAAAAAAATAGAGTTCAATGGTAAATTGAGTACAAAAATAGTTTTATGGTAACATTTGTACAAAAAAATAGAGTTCAATGGTAAATTGAGTACAAAAATAGTTTTATGGTAACATTTGTACAAAACGGATAGTTGGTTACCCCTGCCAAGTCATAAACCCAAAAAAGAAATATTGAAATTCCCTCTATTATGGTTAGAGTATCTCCAATAGTTTTTTTTAATGATGTTTCTAAAATAAAGAATGAAAAATTAAAAAATATTTGAAAACTCTTTTTTTCATCTTCAACAACTTTTTTATTTTAAAGAATTTATTATTATTAAAATATACATGATGGTTTTACAAAATTAAAAAGAGAAAGAACTATTTAACAACAGAGAAGGAAAGTATCTATTTGTATATTTCTTATTATATAAAGTACAACACTAGACTGAGATATATATGAGACAAAGGTCACTTATCACAGACACCAAGGGCCTGTTTGGTGTTGGCTTAATTGACTTAATAGGTTGTATATCTTATTCGCTCAGCTAAACATAAGTGTTTGGTTGTGGCTTATCTTGAAAAATGAGAGCTTTTTCGCTCAGCTTTTAAAACTTACTTCTCCACACTCAACCATCAAAAAGACATCATCTACCCCTCCTTATATAAGCCCCTTCTCTCCAAAAATCAATCGGCACCTCCTTTCTTCTGCTTCATAGAATTCATTGACCAGATCCTCCTTCATCGACTCCATTAACCGAATCTTTCATCGACTCCATCAACACCTATGAAGCAGATTTCTTCTACTTCACCGTGGCCTTCCTCGTGTTCTCCTTCGCCGACGCCATCGACCAACGTTTCCCTCTCTTCTATTCGATTTCTCCTTTGTCCTACTCATTGATTTCTCTTCTCTTATGAGGGTTTGCTCTTCGGTTAAATGATTTTGCATTTAGGGTTTATGGGGTTTGGGTTCTGTTAATCTAGGGTTTTTAAGCTTGATTCGTGTTTTGTTTTCAAAGCTTGATTTATGTTGATACAAATAAAAACCCTAATTTGTTTGAGAAGTATCAAAAGTTGTTTTGGTTTGATATTGTTGTTCTTCAAACAATTAGAAGCAACAACAATTTAAATGGGATTTTTTTTTGGATTGCAAACAATTAGTTTTCCTTTCTTGTTCAATCTTCTGTTTTCTTCTTAGGTGCTAGTTTTTTTGGTTTGTAGCAGCAGGGTTGTGTTGCGTGGCTTTATTTGGTCATGGGTTTTGAACCTGCTGTTGGTATTATTTCTTGGATTGTTTTTTAGTAGTATATAAATTATCTTGTCTTACCAAAGGAGTGTGATGCGGTAATTATCATACATAAAAAGCGTAACAAGTTTTAACCTCTAATGCCTAGCCACTGTCTTACCACATATACAGGCAAGCGTACCTGATCGTGAGTAATATAGTGTAGGAAAGTCCAGGTATCGTATCTACCACTGGGAACGGTCAAGTTATCGTAGATTAAAGTCTAGATCAGTTTAATTAACCTAAAGCTTTTGGGGGGGGGGTTTATGAAAAAGGTTTGAATACTAAAAAGACAATTAAATTAACTAATAACTAAGAAAACGATTAAAGAGATTAATTAAGAACTTATATGAAGGAAAACAACAGCACTTATCATGGTATAGTGAATCCCCAAGTGGATGATTTAAATAGGCCAAAGGTTTGGTTGTTTTGATTATTGTAGGAATTTAAGTCTAGGACACCCTAACATGTAGTAATTATGGTTTTTAACTAGGTTTTGTTCCTCCTAGTCCAATACTTAGGTCGTTTGTCAGGCAACCTAGCACCGGAAATCCAATTCTAATTCTATTGTATGGTTTTCTACCTCTAGGTTTGTAACACCCGTAGTTTCGGTTGTAATAACGAATCTTTGATAAAATATGGGATTTAGAATCTAGGGTCAAACCAGGCATTTTATGGTCTAATATGATAGGAAATTCAATTACGAGTCCAACGGTTCTTTCGGAATCGAAATCGGAGCTATAACGAAGAAGTTATGGCCGAAACAAAATCTCACCGAAATCGCACAGATGCTAGCGATCGCTAGCTATCAGCCTAGCGATCGCTAGGCAAAATTTAGTGAAGTCTGTTGGAGCTAGCGACCAAAGCTAGCGACCGCTAGCTTGCACACCTAGCGATCGCTAGGTGTGCTGCAGCCAAGGATTTTCGGGTTATAAACCCTTCCCTCTTCATTTTATCATAACTTCCTCATTTCTAAACCTTTGGAGCTGATTCTTTTTCCTATGTTCTCCTCTCTCCAAGATCTTCAAGATCCCATTAATGGATTGATAGTTAAAGTAGCAAGATTTGGAAGTTTGATCTTCATCATCTTCATCTTCTTCACCTCACTTTCCACCTCCATTGTTGCTAGAGTTGAGCTCTTCAAGTTCTAGGGTTTTCTACCCAATATTTGGCTAGGTAAGCTTATCTAAACCACTTGAGGTTTGTTAATCTTTGTAATAGGAGTTATGGAACTAACCTAAGGTCCGATTTACTTGATTTTTAGGTTTGTTCACATATTTGACCTAGATCTTGAATTTGGGGATTTTGGGTTACAAACCCTCAAGATGAGTTCTCTATATGGTTTTAAAGTGTAGATCTAATGTTGTATGATGTGGTTAGAGAACTAATTCAAGGAATTAACTCCTTATCAGTTTAGGTGTTGCTCAAGCCTTAAGCTAGGGTTTGGTGAAAATTGGGGCTTTTGGCTTTACAAGCCTCAAGGTGAGTTGTTAAAACCGTTTTGTTAAAACTGAGAACACATCATCTTGATGGTTTTACATTCTTTATTTGATTTTGTGGATGAATATGGCTTTAGTATGAATCACCTATCATGTCGAGTTTAAAGCTTTCATGAAACGTATGATGATTATGCCTATATGAATGATTTGGGTCATGTGGTTGAATACATGTGGTAGAATATCGTACATGATTATCGTAGATGTTAACCCAAGGAATTATGAAAAAGGGGTTTGACACTCGAATATGTGATATATATGTGAAATGACGTAAAAGGGTTTGAGCCCCTCGATGTATACCTCTATAAATGACGCTATGCTAAATTCAGTGTCGAGGTTTTGTATGTAAATGATGTAGACGAGATGCTATGCTAAATTCAGTATCGAGGTCTTGTATGAAACGACGGGGACGTGACGCGATGCTAAATTCCGTATCACGGTCTCTTATGATAATAACATGGACGAACCAACGCAATGTGTCCACACCAAACAGTCTTGGGAGGTTCTGAAATTGGAATGCCCTTATGTCGCCGGCCCTCGGGTTGCTCCTTGGTGCGCGGGCCTCGGATGATGTTGCCATGCTAAATTCGGGACATCGAGGTGTTTGGAATTAGTGAATCTCGGGGCATTGGTTGGTGGAAGTGGGTCGCGTCCACTGTTTCCGAAGATAAAATAATAAACCGGTTTAACATGCTAATTGTATTGTTAGTATAATCTTGTGTATCTCGCATGTCTTTATATACTCTACGCGCATGATATTATTTGTACAACTCACTAGGCTCCTTTAGCCTAACACTTGTTTGGTGTCGATGTGTCTCTCAGGTACTAGGGACGCCGCTCCCAAGTAGGATTCGGGAGTAGAGTGAGCATCGGGGGACGTGGAGAGACCGGCCTTCTTGGCCGTGAGATTAATCATAGATCAATAACCCTTTTGTAGTCTTTTCCCAATAGGAATTAGACTAAATGGTTATTGTATTTCTTTATTTGATTACAAACATTGTAATTATACATTACTTATACCCCACTTTGGGAAGAGCTCACGCCATGGCGTTACAATTTGTATGCCACCTTTCGTTTAAAAGAAAGTTTTTGTTGACTCCGAATTTTGGGGTGTTACAAGTTGGTATCAGAGCTTTAGTTTAAGCGAACTAGGTATTGACCGTAGTATACCTAGACTTAAACTTAGTGCACTAGTAGACATGTCACCTACCGTGGGTAAAGTCTTAGGTAGGGAGAGCGTTAGGGATACGAAATACATGAATCGAGAAATTGCGTCAATAGAGGCAGGGAATCTCATGTACGGTCTATTCATAAATCACTTAGCTACTGAGTTATGGGTGTATTGTCATTTGAGTATTCTTGGTTACTATCGATGCAATGATTGATAAATGTTGGTTCGTATGATAGTCTATTCTTATTTTTCTTGATTTCCTTGTGATAGGATAAACGCTCGGTCGTAAAGGACCCTTAGTTATGATAAGTCTTTATTTGATGCTCATGTTTTGATGATTGATGTGAAAGCGGATTGAGTGCGTTGGCTCGAGTTTGAATTAGTGGTAAGAGTCATTATGCAGGATTAGAAGGCATATTCCGAAAAATGTTTACTCCGGTAGATGGTGCGGATATTCGAAGTGGCTGAGATATATACAGCTCATGTATCGAACGTTAACGAGAGATTATGTAGTATGTCATGCAAGCAGGCTACGATGAGCTAGGCTTAAAATCGACTTAAACGTGAAGAGAGTGATCTTTAGGAATATCAATATTCCTTCATGTGATAGAATCTGTTTAATTTATTGAGTTGATTGGATGAATTGTAAGCAAGTCTAGATTCTAGAAAGCCTCTCTCTTTCGGTAGTCGTGCCAAATTATCTAAATTTAAAAGAGGAAGATCGTAAGAGGAATTGGATAGCTCTAACCTAGGATCGGATATTAAGATAAAATAGGTCAACTCGTAACCGACAAGAGTTCGAGAGGATAGTTAGGAAAAGCCAATACCTTGAAATAGTATGTGGTAAGAACATGTGGAGATACCCTAGGCAATATCGAGGATAGAAGTATAAGATCCAGTCTAAGATATGAATCTATCAATGCAAGACTTGGGATGCGTTATCTAGCACGACATAAAGGACTCGCCCTTTAGATGAGATCGCTTAAATGATTGTGAAACACCGATAGTAATGTATGAGGAATGTAAGTGGATGACTTTGGCGGAATAGATAGCCTACGAATTATGTAGTGTTGTTATAAAGTGGGGTCGTCATGTCACGTGAATATTTCCAAATTGTTTTGCAAAATGGCGTATGTGCCAAAACAATGTTTTCCAAAACGATTGGGTGTTCCATAAAGTTATCTCTAATCAAACGGTTGTCGAGTTTGTTACCGGACGCCTTTATTGAATGAATTTTAATAAAATACTCGTTTATAAGATTTTGAGATAGATTGAACTACAAGGATTATAAATACATTTTCACGTGAATTATCGTTAAACGAGATTTATAAAGGTGTGGACCCACTTGGGTAACTATTTTGTTAAATTGTGTTGGGTTTTTAGGTCAAAATGACTTCGTGGATTACGTCCACACTAGTGGGGTAAACAAAATAAAATTATTTTTAAACCGTCGATTTTGGGTAAATTGCGTTTAGAGCTATTGCTCTGTTTTGATTATAAGAACTTGGGGAACGAGTCTCGATTACTAAAATGGCTCGATTATGAGCTTTGATTTTAAAGGACTCGGTTATGAACTTGGTTTCTTAAAATAGCTCGATTATGAGCTTTGATTTCTAAACAGCTTTGTTACGAGCCTTGATTTTTAATAGTTTGGTTATAAGCCTCGACTTTAAATAGCTAAGTTATGAGCTTTGGATTCTAAAATAACAAAGTGGTAAACTTGGATTATTAATCGCACGGCGATGGGCTCTAGGACTTTGTTGCATTTGGTGCTTTTACACTTAAGTCAATCGTGGTTGTTGGGACTACTAGGTGTCGCAAGGTTTTGTTGGGAACCCGTGTCGCACGACGGTTAGTTGGTTAGTGGTCACTAAGAGGGCTAAACCTGAGAGGTCCACTATGGTTGACAGTCATGTTATGGACCTCTTATTATGAGGGTCGATTTTCGATGAGTAGCCTTAAGTGTGCAAATTCGAATTGGATCGTCTTTAAGTAGCCCCGAATATTGTTGAGCTCTAGGAGTGCGACTCATAGGTGTTTGGCACGAAATTAGTTGTCTCTTGGTAACACTAGTTGGGGGTCATAGCAAGCACCTAGAGCTTTGGGGTTGAAGCGTTGTACAATTAATATGGTATAAGTTATGTATTCTATGTGCCTTCACACTATCCGAGAAATATGCGTCATGCCGTTGCTGTCAAGTCTTTATGTAAAATACATGTGTGCTTGTATCCGATTGCGTGCTTGCCATAAATGTTTACCATGCATGATTTTGGGGTTATCGAATTCTTTGATGTACTAAAATTTTGGTGGAAAATCGATGCCCATGTGCGAACTGATTGCATGCTATCCTTCAATGTGCTACATGATATAATTTGGTTCTACCTGTTATGAGCATGCTATTATATAGTGGAGTGGCACTTGGAAAATTAGACGGAGTAGCGTTGTGCTCGTTGTGGATCGAAACTAGATTGCATAGGGATTTAGTTTGTATCTCTCTTACGAGTGTGTTGTTGAGGAGCACCGTGTTGCCCATGATCACGGGAAAAAGGGGTGGTTCGATGGGAGACCCTCATTTAGAGGGAAATCTGTTATTATCTAGGTAAAGACATTGTAAGTAGACAGGTCTAAGTATGAAGAATTGGTTAGCACCACCTAAATGGATGCATGATGTGCATACCGACTATTACAAAGAGAAGCCCCATAGATTATTGGAGCCTGCTTCTAAGAGATTGTAGCGAACCGTCTAGAATGAGATTGTTCGAGCGGGTTAAGTGACCATGTTTTGAGGTCTCTTTGGGATTCGAGAGAGACGAACTGTAAGAGGACATTTACTTCTATCTAAAGGTATTAGAAGGGATAACAAAAGTTAAGTATGTATATATATCTATATATCGATGACTCTAAAGCAATAAAGAATTTAGTCGTACCTTGGTGGTGTAGTTGAGTAAATATTCTTCATGCGTGCCTAGGGATCGAGAAAATGTTATCGGTGGTACCACATTTGTTGATTATGTGATGTACACTAGTGACCTTATGCGTAAGACCGAAAGGTGCATGTTGTCCGTATATTAATATTGCCATGTAGGAGGAACCTTTTGTGAGTATAAAGGTGATTTTGAAGACGTGACTTATAATTAAATTATGTGAAGTGGAAATTTGTGGTGGACATAATGGCGTGATACGCCAGACTAAGCATGAAACTTAGGATATGATGACAAGTATTGATGGGAATAAGTAGTGGACTTGTATTGTTTAATCAAGATGGATTTGAGGGAGAATTCGTACTTAGAAATACAAGATTTAGTCACCTAAGGCAAAGTTAGAATTGCGTAGGTGATTGGATAATTAGAAAGGCTATGATAGTGCGAATGTGGAAATTTATGGATTTAGTGGAAATTAGCGATTTGCTAAATGAAGAAACTTACCTTCCTTATGGTATCCTTTGGCGAGTGGACGAAATTTTCGAGTTCTTTGAGAATTAATGACGACGGCTAGACGCCCTTAGTACGAGTGTTGAGACATTCATGGTAGTAAAGAAACTCTTAGCCGAGTGATCGACTTTAATAGGAGGCGAATGAGGTATGGTACCTCGAACCATGGAATTTAGTCGACTTGGTTTGGCTAAATTATACAAAGAGTTAAGGTTGCGTGTTCAAGTGGTATTAACTTTATAAAAGTGTTATGTCCTAAGGATAGGCGTGAAGTAATGACTTGCAATGTCTTGATGAACTACCCTTTAGTTAGAAGGTTATATCAGTGCTTTCTTGGAGTACTTAATTAAGACTAGTGTTAGTCTAACCGACCGGCATGGAGAGAGCATGATCGCCTAATCTTGGCAAATGATAGAACAAGGCTATCAGTTATGGTTCGGACAAGGAGTAATTTCGGGGACGAAATTTTATGTAGGTGTGGAGGATTGTAACACCCGTAGTTTCGGTTGTAATAACGAATCTTTGATAAAATATGGGATTTAGAATCTTGGGTCAAATCAGGCATTTTATGGTCTAATATGATAGGAAATTCAATTACGAGTCCAACGGTTCTTTCGGAATCGAAATCGGAGCTATAACGAATAAGTTATGGCCGAAACAAAATCTCACCGAAATCGCATAGATGCTAGCGATCGCTAGCTATCAGCCTAGCGATCGCTAGGCAAAATTTAGTGAAGTCTGTTGGAGCTAGCGACCAAAGCTAGCGACCGCTAGCTTGCACACCTAGCGATCGCTAGGTGTGCTGCAGCCAAGGATTTTCGGGTTATAAACCCTTCCCTCTTCATTTTATCATAACTTTCTCATTTCTAAACCTTTGGAGCTGATTCTTTTTCCTATGTTCTCCTCTCTCCAAGATCTTCAAGATCCCATTAATGGACTGATAGTTAAAGTATCAAGATTTGGAAGTTTGATCTTCATCATCTTCATCTTCTTCACCTCACTTTCCACCTCCATTGTTGCTTGAGTTGAGCTCGTCAAGTTCTAGGGTTTTCTACCCAATATTTGGCTAGGTAAGCTTATCTAAACCACTTGAGGTTTGTTAATCTTTGTAATAGGAGTTATGGAACTAACCTAAGGTCCGATTTACTTGATTTTTAGGTTTGTTCACATATTTGACCTAGATCTTGAATTTGGGGATTTTGGGTTACAAACCCTTAAGGTGAGTTCTCTATATGGTTTTAAAGTGTAGATCTAATGTTGTATGATGTGGTTAGAGAACTAATTCAATGAATTAACTCCTTATCAGATTAGGTGTTGCTCAAGCCTTAAGCTAGGGTTTGGTGAAAATTGGGGCTTTTGGCTTTACAAGCCTCAAGGTGAGTTGTTAAAACCGTTTTGTTAAAACTGAGAACACATCATCTTGATGGTTTTACATTCTTTATTTGATTTTGTGGATGAATATGGCTTTAGTATGAATCACCTATCATGTCGAGTTTAAAGCTTTCATGCAACGTATGATGATTATGCCTATATGAATGATTTGGGTCATGTGGTTGAATACATGTGGTAGAATATCGTACATGATTATCGTAGATGTTAACCCAAGGAATTATGAAAAAGGGGTTTGACACCCGAATATGTGATATATATGTGAAATGACGTAAAAGGGTTTGAGCCCCTCGATGTATACCTCTATAAATGACGCTATGCTAAATTCAGTGTCGAGGTTTTGTATGTAAATGATGTAGACGAGATGCTATGCTAAATTCAGTATCGAGGTCTTGTATGAAACGACGGGGACGTGACGCGATGCTAAATTCCGTATCACGGTCTCTTATGATAATAACATGGATGAACCAACGCAATGTGTCCACACCAAACAGTCTTGGGAGGTTCTGAAATTGGAATGCCCCTATGTCGCCGGCCCTCGGGTTGCTCCTTGGTGCGCGGGCCTCGGATGATGTTGCCATGCTAAATTCGGGACATCGAGGTGTTTGGAATTAGTGAATGTCGGGGCATTGGTTGGTGGAAGTGGGTCGCGCCCACTGTTTCCGAAGATAAAATAATAAACCGGTTTAACATGCTAATTGTATTGTTAGTATAATCTTGTGTATCTCGCATGTCTTTATATACTCTACGCGCATGATATTATTTGTACAACTCACTAGGCTCCTTTAGCCTAACACTTGTTTGGTGTCGATGTGTCTCTCAGGTACTAGGGACGCCGCTCCCAAGTAGGATTCGGGAGTAGAGTGAGCATCGGGGACGTGGAGAGACCGGCCTTCTTGGCCGTGAGATTAATCATAGATCAATAACCCTTTTGTAGTCTTTTCCCAATAGGAATTAGACTAAATGGTTATTGTATTTCTTTATTTGATTACAAACATTGTAATTATACATTACTTATACCCCACTTTGGGAAGAGCTCACGCCATGGCGTGTCTCTCAGGTACTAGGGACGCCGCTCCCAACCAAAGGAGTTCAAATAACCAAACAATAATATTCAGAATGGAACCATAACACACATTCAATCAATCAAAAACAAACCAATAAACATTAAGTATCAAATCATCATCCACAATGGTTCATCGACCATGACAAGTACCACTATTAAAAACTACTCACTAAGCATAACGAAAACAAAAGCAATAGTTGACATCGACATGATACCGACTATACAACGACGGATGCTCGAAGATCAACTCCCGCAGTGTACCGGCACCACTCGGACTCTTACTCTCGTTCCTGCCTCGTAACCCGTACCAAAAATCATGCTTTGAACTGAAGGAGGAGTCTGGTATTTAAAAGAAAACGTCCAGGGGCCATCTGGCGATCGCCAGACTCCTGGTTTGGCGACGCCAGACACTTAGGTAAACCCTGGTCTTCAATTTTGTCGAATCTGGCAGCACCAGATTTGGAATCTCGCGAACGCCAAACAGCTACTGTGTTGACTTTGTGTATTTTTCACGTTTTCTCGCCTTTTTTCGTACTTTTCCGTTCCACGACCTCCAAATCCTACGTAAACAATAATAAGCTCATTTAGTGAGTGAAATGATCAGAAATGGGTGAGAAATGGGGTAAAGTCATACAATTACGCTCAACCAAAACATGTATAATTTTGGTGTTATCAAAATCCCCACACTTAAGCTTTGATTGTCCTCAATCAAAAGACTGAAAGATAAGAAAGATAACTCCAAAATTATCTCCACCCAAGATCATCAAAGAGAACAAAGTATACTTACACAATTGAACACACAAACAAGACTTATCAAGCAATCGGATACCAAGATCAACCTTTTACCCTCACATAGTATGAATAATCATATAAAGTGTATCTCTCGGGGGTAAAAGTGTATATGTAAGTGATCACACCAATACTCGACTAATTCCCGCATGCATAAGCCTGTCACCAAATCTAATCTCCATCACTGAGAAGTTGTCAACCATCAAGAGGACTTTAGGGTTGTAACATTAGGCTAAGGGTTAAGGGTAGGATAAAGGATATGTAAGTGACTAAGGGTTTTTGCAACAAAAACTTGAAAACTCAATCAGTAATGATCCAAACAGTGAAGCAATCTGACTTTCGAACAATGAAACTTTCGGGATGAACATTTACTCTCTTTTCTTTTCAGAATTGGCCTAAGCCTATGGCTTATTTGGTGCACAAATTCTTTTTCAATCTTTTCAGCTCACATTCTTTTCTTTTTTCAACATTCTCGACTCTTTTGATATTTCTTTTCTTTTCTGAGTCTCAAATATTTTTTTTTTCAGAGCAGCAACTATGTTGCTTTTGGGCTCTTTTAAATCTCAATCCCATAAAAATTGTCAGATTTGAAAAACTGGATCAAAACATCTCAAGAATCAAATTTAAGTTTCGGCCAAAAGATAGATAAAACAATTAGGCTCAAGGATAAAGTGTATAGTGGGTAAAGAAATGAAAAGGCTAAGGCTCAAAATGGTTTCAAGGGATAAAGTGTTAAAAGGTGAACACTTTTCAATCAAAGGCTAGGCAAATCAAATAACCTTATGATGAGGTTATCTGACGAAGGCTAAAAGGGTTAGAAACGAAGGCCTCTATCAGTGCAATGGTGATAAATACTTCTCTTATGTGGTCTCGACAAGCATTCTAATGACAAGTTCTACCTTGGGTCAAAGTCGGTATTCCTCACGAAATAAATAACAATTAAGGCTCAAACTCTCAAAGGAATTGGGTGAGGCACTCATGGTAATCAGTATTCCAAGGTATCCTTTTACTCAACTAATCCTATTCAGTGTTCTTCTATGCAAGCAACTCAGTCTCAAAAACAATCTCAGATTTCGAAAAAAATTGGGGTCAAATCTCAAAGCTTTCAAAAATTTGAAAAACGACAATCCATAAGCAAAAAGTGAACTCATTTAAACAGATAAGTCTACATAACCCCCTCCCCACACTTAAAATTTGCAGTGTCCTCAATGCAACAATCAAAACAATTATGGAGTAATTGGGAAAAAGAGAGACTTCCCGGGTTATGTGACGAAATCTGTTCTGATCTGAGAGAGTGGTCCAAAAATCGTGCTCGATCAAAGGTCATAAGTCGCTGTATCTATCAACAAAAAGAAAAAGAAAAAGTAAAAACGAACTAGACAAAATAAACCAAACTAAACTATTAATAGTACTTAAAATCCTAAGCAAACCAACAGAAATAAAAATTGTCCAACCAAACCAAACACACAAACAAAAATAAAATTGTCTCAAACAACCATATCGAATAAAGGAGATAAAAGAGATAAAGATCAATAAGGGCCACGAGGTTGGTTTTGCCAATCCTCGTAAGTCGGGTAACCGGGCGGAGCATCCTCGGAGTATGGCCAAAAAGGTGATGGAGCATATGCGGTATTCGGTTGAATACCGAAATGAGAGGCCATCTGGTTCATCACTCCACTTTGCCAGTTGGCTTGGTGAAGAGCCTCCACGGTGTTGTACTCCACATGTTGATGATGACGGCCATAAGAAAGTGACATCTCCGAGAGTCGGTTACTCAAGTCTTGGTAACCCGAATATGCTGTCCAATCCGCCGGTTGCTCTCCCGCATTCGTCCCACTTGTTCCACCAATCTCATGCGTGCTCGTCGGTTGATCTCTCGGTTGACTCCTCGTCCCATAAGCTTGAGGATTGTGGATCCATGCATTGTAATCCCTTCCAACCATATGCTCAACTCTTGCTACACCCATGCCACGGAGTTGGTCCATGTCTATCAATCCCATCTCCCCAAGGTTTGTCAATGAGGCAATGGCACCCGCGGTAAGGATACCGAAGTGCTTGGCCAAAAGTGTCAAGTACTGGCCACCAACTATGCGACTACCCTCTCGATAACCACTCGCCTTGGCAAGTTGAACGGTGATGAGATATGGAGCATTCGGATATTTGTCATCCGTGGTGAGTTGCTCAAGAAGCCATAGATCATAAACCGAAACTTTCTCCTCACTTGAAGAACGAGCGTTCACCGCTTGAATGAGCATGCGGTGTAGAAGTCTATCCGAAGAAGCAAGAAAACCTTTCACTTTGAGATTACCACCATAGTCACCATCACCTAGACCCGCCCAAGCCAATTGAGGATCAAAACCATCCGGCCTCTTCGCGGTCGCCCACATGTACTCCGCGAATCCGGGAGCATCAACCTCCTCTTGGGTATATATCCCCAATGCAACGGCAAACTCGACCAAGGATAGGGATCTCCAAACTCCACCAAGTCGAAACGTCATGCATGATTGATGAAACTCCTCAAGGGCCTTGATTGCCTCGAAACGGAACGTGGCCACGAACTCAACAATAAGCTCGCGATAGAGGGTGTCGGCAATGTCAAAGACTCGCTCCCATGCATGGCAAATATAATACTCGGTGCTATCCTCGTCGTAAGCGTGTTTTTCGAGTATCGCTTTGATGTTGTTTTCGACACTCATCGATCGAAGAAGGTCCCGGTCGACTCTCCTCGAAATTAGCACTTGACGGGCAAGAAGTCGGTTAACGGTATCCCGATACTCCTCCCGTTTTGGGGCATTCAACGTTGGGTCATTCATGAAGTAGGTGAACACGTGACTACCATCCGGTGCACGGAAATTGGTAGCGGTGGAAGTTGACGATCGGGTCCTTTGTCTCTACAAAACCAAAATACCATTGTCTTAGATGATTTTTATCCAATAAATGCAAGACAAGGTTCATTCATATCAAATCCAAAAGAGACAAACACTTCCACGACTAACAAGTTCAAGTATCACAATCATATACGAAAAATCACAAATCGAAGGTCAAAGGGGATGTGGAACATCCCCACACTTGAACTTTTAGTTCAACCTCAATTACAAACCAATCTAGCTAACAAAAAAGAATGGGGGATTTTGGTGTTCTCAAAATCCCCACACTTATCATTTAACCACAATCACTAGATTAAACAATCAAATAGCATGCTAGAACAAGATTTCAATCTTAATATATGGCATGCATCAATCTATAAGCTCCAAACAATCAATGGTGTATCAAGAACAATGTCAAAACCATTTAAGCAAACAAACACCATTGATGCCCAAAACAAGATCTACATTTACCAAATCAAGCAATCCTCATGAAATTAAAGTTGGGAAACATACCTTGTTCATGTTGAATGATGAAATTGAAGCTCAAGAAGGTCGGATTTCGCAAGGACGTGAGAGGATTTCGCGGCGCCGAAGTAAACTTAGGGTTGTTGTGAAGTGAAAAACTGAGAAAAGAGGGTTTAAAACCCGTCTGCCCCGACTTGGCGTCGCGAAACCCAGGGTTTCGCGTCGCCAAACAGGCGGTTTTCAAAAGTACCCTAGTTTTTTAAAAATTTCGCGTCGCCAAACGGTCCTCTTCGCGTAGCGAGATTCGAACAATTTTACCTGGTACCAACCTCACCAACTTCGCATCGCCAGAATTGGAAACTGGCGATCGCGAGTTGGCCATTGTTTCCAACTTCTCAAAATCGCTTTCGCACGTCGGATTTGCTCGATTCTTTTGTCTATCTCCTCCGTATGGTTACCTAAGCAATATCAAACAAAAACATTAGTAAAAACACACACGAAAATCATAAAAACGAAAGAAAAAGAAAAAGCTCGGGTTGCCTCCCGAGAAGCGCTTCATTTTTTAATGGGTCTAGAGCTCGACCCCACTTTCAGCTCATTTCTTGGCACGTTGGGCTGACGAGCCCTTTTTCTTTCTGTGATCTTTCTTGGAGGATCCCGGTTCATTAAGTTTCTGATCCTTTTGATGCATCGGGTTAGGATAATCCTCCTTCTTCTTTCCATGCTCATGAGGTAGTAACGGGTGGTTCGTGTTTTTCTTGTAGGCCAGAGAAGGATCTTCATATGGTTCATCGAGGTGTCTGACTGGCTCTCCGTTAGGATCAAAGTAAATCCGACTTTCCCCATATCCCAAGCTCGTGACTTGGTTTCGCATATCGGTATTCACTTGAGCGGTGTGCAAGAAAGATCTCCCGAGGATTATCGGGATCTCCGTGTTCTGTGGAAGATTAGCTATGACGAAGTCCGTATAATAAACAAAGTTGCCAATGCGAATTGGGACTCCTTCCGCTATTCCTAACGGCTTTGTCATGTAACCGTTCACGCCTCGGTATTGATAGTCTGTTGGTATGATCTTTTTATCTCCCATTTTCTTGCAATAACCAACAGGCATCATGTTAAGAGCGGCACCTGAATCTACTAAAGCAAGACCTTTAAATTTATGACAAGAAATAGGTAAGTTGTAACTCCCTGGATCATGCTTGATAGGTGCAATGTAAATGAGGTCATCCTCCGGTGCTTTTTCCTTCTCTTTCTCCTTCTCCTTGCCTTTATCCTCTTTCTTCGGAATCACGAACTCCGCGTATCCGCCTTGCTTTCCATCTTCCTCCTCATCATCATCACTTGAAGCTTCGGGCACTTTGAGTCTTAGGTGTTCAAATGACACGGTGAACCCCTCCGAATCGTAATCCGTGGCATAATCGGGCTCACTTTCACTCTCAGTTTCCACGTACATCTTTGTGTAGATGTCCGTCCACTTCTTCTTTGATGGTTCTCCGGCCATCATGAGCATCGGCTTCACATTCTCCACCTTCGGGTTGACTTGTGTTTGCGTCGGCAACTCTCCTTGAGTCCTTTCACTTAGCATTTGCGAAACACGTCCAACCTGCAATTCCAAATTCTGGATGGTACTTTGGTGATTACATAAGTATGAACTTACCTCATCGTTTAGCTTCTTTTGCGCATCCATGAATTGGACAATCCGATCTTCGATAGAAACACGTGGCTCTCCATCCGGTCTTTGGTTTTGTTGAGTCGGTGCAAAGAAACCGGGAGGTCTCGGGATGAAATTACGATTGTTGTTCCACCTCCCTTGATAATCGCCTCGGTTGATATAGTTCACCTCCTCGGGTGTCATCATTGGTCGGTTCGGGCAATCTTAGTCAAATGTGGTCCATTGCACTCCTCGCATCCAACCTGCAAAGCATGAACAGATTTAATTAGTTCTTCGATTTTCGTTCAAACTTTACCTGTTGGTTTTTCATTGCGGCTAGTTCATCGGATGGATCGAAGTCGGATGAGATTTTTCCCGGCCATCCTTGGGATTTGCAAGCGTTTGTCCGTCCTCCAATCTATGTTGTGTATGAGCATGTCCTCGAGGAGCTTGTAACCTTCCGTGGGCGTTTTGTACATAAAGACACCTCCGGCAGATGAATCCAATGTAGCGCGTGAAGAATAAGCAAGCCCACTATAGAAAGTTTGGACTTGTTCACTCTTATTCAATCCGTGACTCGGGCACGAATTTAGAAGGTGCTTGAAACGTTCCCATGCTTCGGATATGGTCTCCCCGTCATCTTGTTGGAAGGATCGGATATCGGCTCTTAACTTGTCGATCTTAGATGGTGGAAAGAATCGGGAAAGGAACATTGAGCGAAGTCCTTCCCAAGTAGTGATCGAACTTGGCTCTAGCAAACACAACCAAGCTCTTGCTTCTCCGGTGAGTGTGAGAGGAAAGACTCGGAGACGAAGCGCATCATCTCGGCCTTCCTCTGTTTTGAACAGATCACAGATATCCACGAAGTTTTCCATGTGAACGATAGGATTGCTATCGTTTTTCCCGTCGAAGGTAAGGTCCTTGATCATGTGAAGGAGCTTCCCCGGGATTTCTTTGTTTAGGCCTGGCTTCGTGATCGGATTGGTGGGTACAGTTGGAGCGGCTCTCCTGGCGGTCCACATCGGTGCCTCGTCTCCCATCTCAAAAATCAAAGCTCTCGGGCGAACTTTGTCGGCTTTTGACTTCTTTTTGTTTCTTTTTCTGAATTCTCTCTCCGGCTCCTCAAATAGCTCTAACAAGTTTGCCGTGACTAAAACCACAACAAACGGTTACGGGCAACTTGCGGGAAACAAAGAGATAAACTAAAAATAAAACTAACTAATTAAACTAGAAAGCGAAAAACTTGCAAGGGAAAGAATCCCTCACAAGAATCGATTAACAAAACTAATAAGACTAAAATCTAACAACTACCGGTCCCCGGCAACGGCGCCAAAAACTTGATGCGGTAATTATCATACATAAAAAGTGTAACAAGTTTTAACCTCTAATGCCTAGCCACTGTCTTACCACATATACAGGCAAGCGTACCTGATCGTGAGTAATATAGTGTAGGAAAGTCCAGGTATCGTATCTACCATTGGGAATGGTCAAGTTATCGTAGATTAAAGTCTAGATCAGTTTAATTAACCTAAAGCTTTTGGGGGGTTTTATGAAAAAGGTTTGAATACTAAAAAGACAATTAAATTAACTAATAACTAAGAAAACGATTAAAGAGATTAATTAAGAACTTATATGAAGGAAAACAGCAGCACTTATCATGGTATAGTGAATCCCCAAGTGGATGATTTAAATAGGCCAAAGGTTTGGTTGTTTTGATTATTGTAGGAATTTAAGTCTAGGACACCCTAACATGTAGTAATTATGGTTTTTAACTAGGTTTTGGTCCTCCTAGTCCAATACTTAGGTCGTTTGTCAGGCAACCTAGCACCAGAAATCCAATCCTAATTCTATTGTATGGTTTTCTACCTCCAGGTCACTCTCGGTCCAAGTAACCACTTAACACAACTCTCTTGGTCAAGGGTAGGTTAAGGTAGGTTGATTATCCTATCGGAGTCTATCTACTTTAGTCAAACAGATACACCCAACCAAAGGAGTTCAAATAACCAAACAATAATATTCAGAATGGAACCATAACACACATTCAATCAATCAAAAACAAACCAATAAACATTAAGTATCAAATCATCATCCACAATGGTTCATCGACCATGACAAGTACCACTATTAAAAACTACTCACTAAGCATAAAAACAAAAGCAATAGTAGACATCGACATGATACCGACAATACAACGACGGATGCTCGAAGATCGACTCCCGCAGCGTACCAGCACCACTCGGACTCTTATTCTCGTTCCTGCCTCGTAACCCGTACCAAAAATCATGCTTTGAACTGAAGTGGAGGCTGGTATTTAAAAGAAAACGTCCAGGGGCCATCTGGCGATCGCCAGACTGCTGGTTTGGCGACGCCAGACACTTAGGTCAACCCTGGTCTTCAATTTTGTCGAATCTGGCGGCGCCAGATTTGGAATCTCGCGAACGCCAAACAGCTATTGTGTTGACTTTGTGCATTTTTCACGTTTTCTCGCCTTTTTTCGTACTTTTCCGTTCCACGGCCTCCAAATCCTACATAAACAATAATAAGCTCATTTAGTGAGTGAAATGATCAGAAATGGGTAAAAAATGGGGTAAAGTCATACAATTACGTTCAACCAAAACATGTATAATTTTGGTGTTATCAGAGTGTTAACCTAGTGGTAAGGCTTGGGCACTACATGGTGGTGAACCTGAGTTCAAGCCCTGGGGGACGCATTCTAGAGGTACGGGGGCTTCGACCTCGGGCTGCATGCTTTAGCAGTCAGGCTTCGGCCCAAAAATTGCCGAGGATTAGTCTGGGCCCAATGTGGTCTGGGATACCTCTTCCAAAAAAAAATTATCTTGTCTTTCAAAAGAAGCAGCAACAATTTGGTTTGGTGTTCATGTATTGCAATATAGTATTAGAAGATCATTAAATCAAGAAAACAAAAAGAAGGGCAAAATGGTCATTTTAATCATTCAGACAGTTTACTCAGCACACAATCCGGACGGGCACATTTTCCAGACAAACATCTTTATCCATACAGGACTTAATGGAAAACCAACCAAACAGGCCCCAAGTGATCTTAGCAACTCAAACAACTAACACCATAAAACTCAACTATCACGTTACAATAACAGAACATACCCTTTTAATTTCATAAACCCTTCTTTTTTCCTTACAATTTGATTGTTAACTTCTTTTTCCTGATACAAGGGCAATTAAGACCCTACAAAACATTCTCCAAGTCTTCTTCAAAATAAGAAAATAAGAAAATATATGGTAGAGAAAATGAAATCCTTTTAAACTTAAGTAACTTCTAATTTCATCTTCTCTACCATATATTTTTCTCTTCCAAACATTTAATTTCAATGATCTCCTAAATTTATTTAATTTCAAGTCTTCGTTTTTGTCGTTAAAAAAAAAGTGATTGAGTAAAAAAGAAAATTGATTTTTATTCTTTTAGTTTAGAAGATCATTGAAATTAAATATTTGAAAGAGAAAAAAACATATAACTACATAATATTTTAATAATTTCTTCATATTATCTACTATATACAAATAGCACGCGTCTCGACCCAAACTTGGATCCGACCCGACCCGCTCCGATCGACAACCCGACCAGCTCCTTTTTCTCTCTTCCTTTTTGTCCCCCATCCGACCCACTCCCCCAAAGCTCCAACAGTATTCAACTCACTAACCATTTTGATATTTACATATTAAGCCCCTGAATTTATATCATTTATTCACTTTATACCTTTACTTTTCACTATTTCATTTTATGTTTTACTCATATATCATATATTGATTAAAATATGTTAAAAAATACGTTTTCATTTTATCAAATTACATCATTATATTCGTATCGTCGATACGATCGAAATGAGCCTAGTATTGAATATTTTTTGATGTCATTATTTTATTATATACAATATATAGTACGACTATATAAAACCATGACATTTGTAGAAACTATATTTTAAACCCCAAAACTTATAATATTTATTCATTTTATACTTTTAGTTTTCTATATTTTATTTTATGTCTTAGTCATATATCGTCTGTCGGTTGGAACATGTTAAAAAATACGTTTTAATTTTAACAAATTACGCCATTATAATCGTATTGTCGGTACGTTCGAACTGAGCCTAATATTGAATATTTTTTGATGTAATTATTTTGTTATATACTATATATAGTACGATTATATGAAGCCAAAACACTGTTCATGAACAGCAACTACCAACATTTGAAGAAATTACATTTTTGCCCCTTAAACTTATAATATTTATTCACTTTATACCTTTTAGTTTTTTATATTTCATTTTGCGTTTTAGTCATATATCATATATTGGCTGAAATATGTTAAAGTGTCGGTACCTACTGTTCATGAACAGTCTTTTGCTTCCTGGTAATTGTTAGTATTATTAAAATCTCCTAAAATTAAATTTTTTGATATTTTGATTTCTTAAATCTTTTCATTTATTTTTTTAAACCTTTTGTATGACAACATTTGTACAAACTTTATTTTTCATATAAATTCATGTTACTACTTACGATTAAATCTATCACAGTTTATAACCCGGTGCGAAGCCTGGGCTCTTAATAGGTAACTTTCTGTAAAATATTGTTCACAGCAACGGACTTTTATAATATTAACAAAACTCCCCACAGCAAAGCGTGGGACACACCCCCTCGTTATAATCCAAAAACTAGATACGTGGATGAAGAAAAATATTAATACTTTTTGAAATTTTAACTTTTAATTGTTTTTGTTCGATATGAGAAAAAGAAACATATGGTGAAGTGAACTATTGACTTAAATATAAGTCTTCCGAGTCAACATTGGAGTGTATTAAAAGTCAAACAAAACCCACATTCTTCTTAAATAAATAAATATCTAACTCAAAATCATGGTTCACTGGTTTAATATTATATTATCTAATTGTTCAAACCTAATAATTTTGTAAAATTGTACCTTCTGCCTTGGTTTTTTATGTATTCATATGAAAAAAATTATTTTTAAATAGATATAGTAAGTTTGTTATTAGGATTGTTATTTGCATCCTTTTAATACGGGTATGATTTATCCAAAATGTAAAAAGCATGCATTAGGAATGTAAAAAATGGATTTGATGTTGATATGTGTAAGAAAGCAATTTACTTTACACGAATGTGGTTAGTAAGTTAAATAGTGTAACTAGTCTTTCCTTTATTTATATTGATTTGAATTATTATAGAATGGATAAATGTCTAGTCAATTTATGTCTATCGAAATAACTAAAACATTTTCATAATTAGAACTTTAGAAGGGTAAATAGGGGGTTGCTATATGCACCCAAAAAGTGCATCGGAAATTGAAAAAGTAGCCTTTGACGTTGACATGTGTGTGTATGACGCATTCACTTTTTGGGTGCATTTGGTAAAAAGTCGGGTGTATTTAGCAATTGCCGGGTAAATATTGTATCTAATAATAAGACCATTTAATTCAGTGTTCATTTTAATAAACTTACTTTTCTAAAGATCTATAGTTTGGAAAAACGTTTTCTTTATTATCTAATTTTTAGTTATTTGTGGCTAATATGGCGTAAATGAGACTCAACTATTTAATTAGTATTTATGAACTATGTATTGTAAAATAGAATATTTAAAGGATGAAAAAAGCTAATGGCATCCTTATACATTGTTACTACGCTTCTATCAAGTGATTCTTTTGTCATAGATATCAACATCAATATCCATTTGAATGGCTGGAGATCCGTAAGGCTATTTAGAAACAAATTTGTAGGAAAGGTTTTTTTTCTTGAATTGATTTCTCTCTAAATTACAATCACCAAAACACTTTTACAAATGGATGATTGCTAACAGATTAGAGGCTCCCTGTCCTACTCTCTTTCATTCCCTTTTATAAGCCAAAGAAAAAAATGAAAGGCCACTTCTTTTCTTTTTGGACGTGGGTAGTTTTTCTCACACACATGCATGGCTTCATTTAACCCACTTCCAAGTTTTTCTCTCCTTTTCTTTTGGTGGACGTGGGTTTTTCTTTTTAAACCCCTTTTGTTGCAAGATCGTCCCGGATCACGCCTCCCCTTTTCCGGTGAAGACAAGCAACTCCTGTTGTCTCTCGTTCTTTTTTTAGAATTGACGATGAGGAAAATGGACTTCAACAACTTCCTTGAACCACCGCCTTGTTGCGTTCGGTCTTCTTTTCCTTTCCTTTATTGGATAGGAATTTTGGTTCATCAGGTTGACGCTCCTCTTCCTTGTAATCAAATCTGGTGGTAGTTGTTTTGTTGTGGCACGGTGTCGACTGACTCACCAGAACCGAATATTTTTGACATGCATTTACCATTTTTCTTGCTTGACAAGCTATAGTGAGATCTCCACTTGTGGTACTTTTACTTTTGTTGACCACATATTTAATGCCATCCTTCACAAATTGGTATTTTTGTGCTCGTCGAAAATAAATTGCATCTCGCTCCCACAAATACGGGCTGCCAAAAATAACTTGACAAATATCGAGTGGAACCACCTCGCACGTGATTTCATCAATATATTGGTTAGTAATGGCAAAACGAAACTTACATTGATGGTTGATCATCATATGTACGTCATCTTTAATCCACCCTAACGAGTATGGACGGGGGTGTGGGTGTCGACATAAGATTCTTTTGACTTCTGGTATCGATAATAGCTTCGATCACTTCTTGTTTCACTTGAATCTTTAATGTGAACAACTCCTCTTTCTCCTTGACTTCACACATTCGGTTCGACGATCCTTCTCTTGGTGTCGTCATTAACATTAGTTTCTTATCGACTCCTTCAACCGGCTCGAGCTCGACCGTATGGTTTTCCACCGCTACCGCCGTGGTATGCTTCCCTTGGTCATCTTTTACCCATTTCCTAGGAAACAACTCAGGATGTACCTTCCAACATTTCTCAATAACATGCCCACTAATTTTGCAATGTTCACAAAATGTTCCATGGTTATAAGTTGTTGGATTTTTCTTCACGAGATCCTCCATGTCACCTTTCTTTAATTGTTGTGCCCTATAGGCTTGCTCCTTCACGCCTTATTCTATCTTTAAACCACTGGTTTTGTGTTTTACCTCAATGGCGATGGCTACCCGACTTGCACTAGAGACATTTTCCGCTACATGCAACCGTAATTCATTTTGAATTGGTCGATGTGACGCGACAACATATTTGGTGAACACGTCTTCATTCTCCATTGAAATCCCCAATGTCACGGCAAGGCCCAATGTCATGGCAAGGCGTCAGAACTCCGTAGTGTATTCTTGAACCGATTGTCCTCGTTGTTGCCGAAGATTATGCCACCGTGACCATCGTTCTTGTGAATATCCCATCAGGTAGTACTCATGTCGTATAAGATGGGTGAATTCTTTCCACCCGTTCTCCTCCTCAAATGAGAATTCCACCAAGCCAATGCATGACTTGTTAGTCTCAATCTTGCAAACGACACTTTTTCGCTACTACCAAACCCAAATAGAGTAAAGTAGGTCTCTAGTTGGTCGATCCATGAATCTAACTTTTCTGCATCGATGGTGCCATCAAATATAGGGATGTCGATTCTTGCTTCCACTTTGAAAGGTTGACGGCTTTTGTGGTGGGCTTTATTCTCCCCGTCGTCTTTCTCATCTTCATCCGAGCTCCCATCTTTTTCATTTTTTTTTCTTTAATGGTGGTTCTCGATCTTTTGCTTGGGACTGAATCCATTCGAGTGCAGTCTCCAATTGGTTAGCGAGCTTTCACACCTTGTCAGAAAGCTCTTTTTGTCCCGTTGGGGTACTACCTTCTGCTTCCGCCATTGATGTCGTTCGGTTTCGATTCGGTTGTTTACGATGATTCTGCAACACGGGGAGGGGTTCGCCAGAGGCTTTGTAGTTGGCCTTCGTTTGCACCATACACGGCTAGGAACGATGCTCTGATACCACTTGATCCGTTCGAAGACTTTGAAAACTCACCTACGAATGGATGTTCGAGTAACGACTTTAGATTAAGGAAACTCAATATAGAAACATAACATAAATAAATGAGAAACAAATTTGGAGGAAGGTTTTTTTTCTTGAATTGATTTCTCTCTAACTTACAATCACCAAAACACTTTTACAAATGGATGATTGCTAACAGATTAGAGGCTCCCTTTCCTACTCTCTTTCATTCCCTTTTATAAGCCAAAGAAAAAATGAAAGGCCACTTCTTTTCTTTTTGGACGTGAGTAGTTTTTCTCTCCTTTTGTTTTGGTGGACGTGGGTTTTCTTTTTAAACCCGTTTTGATGCAAGATCATCCCGGATCAGAGAGATGAAACTTTGAGAGACCTAACCTTTTTGTGTTGAATTTATCCTTGCCATACACTGTTCCTTATACTCCAAAGTCAATCCTGTTAAACCTAAGTATGGACTGATGTATCGACCTGGAAGGACAATACAGAGTATAACAAGCATCAGGCATTCATCTTTTCCGGTTAAACATCTCAAGAATCTGAGATCTTGGTTGAACAATGATCCATGGGGAAATGATGGACAAAAGGGTTAGAAAAGAGTTGCTAAGAAGAAAGAATTAAGGAGAACTCATCCCTAGTTATATTATCTTTTCTGACCTAGCTGATAGATAGTCTTTTTTATATTTATCAATATATTTACATTCAGTGATTAGTACTTCATTTCTTATAACTTCCCTTTGTATTTGCAATCCTTAATTCTAAATATCCTGAAATTTCAATAAGTACTTTACTCCATCTAAGTGTTGAAAATGATCCATCAAAATAATAAATGAGACAAGTATGTTATGAGTTTTATTTCCTTATTGTTTTATATATAGCATTTTTTATGTTTCTTTGTCATCATCAAATAGAGAAGAGGGTTGGTCCAAACTCTCGGTGAGTCCATGATTTGATGATGATCCTTTTATAATTAGTGAAAGTTATTTACTTATATGTTTTTTTAGCGATCAACACTGAGTCTTTTCAGTGATCGTTGAACATGCATATTACTAGAATAGAACTATGTAATCCCTGAAAACATAACTCGCATAATGATGTCTCTCAGTGAACATCAAAGATATAGTTGAAGATAGATATCGTCTCATCGTGATCTGAAACTCGAACTTAGTGATATCAAGACTGTCTACCAACATGCAAAACTTGATCAAGACATAGTTGACTTAAGTCTTGTTTGACAAATTTGTTTTTGTCGTACTTTCTTGCGCAAGAGTACACACTCATGCCTTTCACAAAATGTACATGTACGAATATGTTTTGTTGTCTTCAAACGTGTTTGCCAACTTTGTGAAAAATCATTGTGGTTAATTCTTGTATGTTTGTGATATATATATATATATATATATAATAAGGATTAGGGTTTGTGTTTGATTTTGAAATTGGATTTGGATTTGATTTTGAGTATTTGACAAGAGAAAGAATTTGGACAAAAAAAGATGGTCGGATAAAAGGTTTGGGTAAAGAAGATGACTGGAAAAAGGGGTTGGTGGGAGAAAATGAAGAGAGGTTGTGGTGGTCTTGTTTCCAAAGGAAGACATGGTAAAGGACCAAAAAAACCTTCACTTAACATATGAGAGTTAGCAACCATTTGTGGCAGGGATCAAGGTGATATGGAAATGCAAACTCTGGAGGCTATATTAGAATAAACAAACTCTAGGGACCAGATCCAAAACCTTTTTAAAAGCACAAAGACCAAATATGTAATTTGCTCTTAAAAGTATAAAATTTTACTACATTGGGATAAGCTCTTACCCATGTCATTTACCATATTGATTGAGAAAGACGAGAACCGCAAAGTTTATCCGGTAAGAGACAAAGCAATGAGCCAACAACCAACACTCTTACCATGATAAATGTGGAAGTTGATCTTACCCGATAAACGCTTATCAGATTTAAAATGTTTACTGTTTTCAAGGCTAAAGATGTTGCAGAATAAGGTAGTTGAACGTGAATTTTTTGCTAGTAAGCGCTTACCCGGTAAGAATTTAATAAACGACCCTTTAATCATGTTTTTCAATATTATATGTAACACCCCAAAATTTGGAGTCAACAAAAACTTTCATTTACGAAAGGTGGTAATACAAAATACGCCAAAGCGTGAGCTCTTCCCAAAAATGGGGTATAAAGTAATGCACAATCAAAGTCTGTACTTTAATGGAGTGGTATAATAACCAACAAGTCTAATTCCTAACAAGGAAAAGACTACAAAAGGATCAACAGTTTCTACTATCAACTCGCGATCTAGATGGACCGGTCTCTTCACACATCCCCCAAAGCTCGCTCTCAATCCCGGCACCTACTTGGGAACAGCGTCCCTAGTACCTGAGAGACACATCGACACCAAGCAAGTGTTAGGCTAAAGGAGCCTAGTGAGTTGTATCACAAAATATCACACATATAAAAGCATGTTAAGACATGTGAGATATGCAAGAGTGTATTAACAACAAAATGCATCATGTTAAACCGGTTTATCTTTTATCTTTGAAAACCGTGGGAGCGACCCACTTTCGCCAAGCAAGTTACACCTCAGAGTCGAGACTCCCCGTTGTCGTCCTCCCACGAAGACTCAAATAGACAACCTCAGAGGCCAGGCACATTCGCGGCCACACGAATGGCGAGGGACATAGATGCGCACCTTTTGACTAGTGCCACCAAGACTGAGTCGAACTCGTGTAAACTTGAAAGTGCACACCTTTTGACTAGTGCCACTTTAAATCAATCTCATTTCAAAAACGACACAGTGTACACCTTTTGACTAGTGCCAAAAACATGGGTACTCACCTTTTGACTAGTGACATCCCGGTCCACTTTTTGACTAGTGGCCAATAGCATCCCACTTTTTGACTAGCGGTGCTCCATAACATTTTAGTTATATAATTTAAGCATTATTGAAAGTCTCGTTACTTTCATTCATTTCATATAAGCCAACATGCTCAGGATTCAATTCCTTCGCATCATTCCGTGGCATGCATAATAACACGTATTTCTCATAAATACATTCATCATATAATCACATGGATTTAACTCATACAATAGTAGCATACGATAATCTACTCTATGTATACAATAATCCAAATCAAGCCATTCATATAAGCATCATTACTCAGTCATTTCATGGCAATCCTTAAACCTATCAATTTAGGCATTTCATCCAAAAGTCATGTTTATTCACAATGACCAACAATATATGTAAATCAAGCAAGATGATGTGCTCTCAGTTTTAACAAAACGGTTTTAGCAACTCACCTTTGTATTCTTCACAATCGAACACGGATTAGATAGCTAAACACGTCACACGATAGTACCTATACAATCATATCATGGTATACATCAATAAACCACCAAAATGACACTTATGTTTCACAACCGAAACACTAGTCTAGAGCTAGGCTAGACTATCTCAATTGCCCCCAAAATCTCCCAAACATCATCTAATATAACCCTTAAGGAAAGCCCAAAGCCAAAACTCGAAAAGGATCGCAAACGAAAAACTTCAAATTGGAAACAGTGACTTGCGCGACCTAACCCCGGGACCTCAGGTCGCGGGCTCAAGTCGTGGGGTTTTACTGACCTGCACAATCCCGCGATCTAATTTTGCAAACACTCACCAAACTCATCCAAAACTCGATTTTGACTCCCAAAACACCCTACGAATGTTTATGAACGATCCTACGATGATATAACATGATAAACTAACAACAAAACACGAAAACACTCCATGGATCATCGAGATGCATGGTTTTCCCCAAATACGAACCCTAGCTTCCAAGGTTCTCAAATCCCAACTAAAACACGAAATCAACACGAAATAAACCGTACTTTTCGTTAGGAACTTGATTCTAACAACATTTCACGGATTGATTTCACCTCCTACGCTCGATTCTTCCTCCGGTTCTTGAATCTTCTTCCAAGCCCTCTTTCTCTCTTTTCTCTCTTGTTCTCTCTTTACTTCTCCTCAAGAACACAAAGACCAAATGAAAGGAAGGGATAGGGGTTTTCAACTAGTTAGTGAACTAGTTACACTACACCCCCCTTATTTCGGGTATTTACCTTCTCACCCCCTTATTTCGAAACCGTTAAGTTGAACACTCGACTCGACCTATAAACTTAAATACGAGCTAATAATTAACTTTGGGAAATGTTGCGTTATATTTAACCAAATTTCCATTATTCACTTTCATCATAAAGGTTCGAGTCCAGAAAACTCCGGGTGTTACAATCCTCCCCACCTAAATAAAATTTCGTCCCCGAAATTGCTAATCTTTTCCCGAACTACAAAAGACAACTTCGTTCAATCATTTCCCACAATTAGACAATCATGCTCTCTCCATACCAGTCGGTTAGACTAACACTAGTCTCAATTATGTATCCAAAAGAAAGCACTGATATAACCTTCTAACCTAAGCGTAGTTCATCGGAGCATCGCAAGTCACTATTTTACGCCTAGATTTCGAAGCATAACACTTTTATAGAGATAATATCACTGGAATACGCAAACCTTAGCTCTTTGTACAATTTAACCAAACCAAGTCGACTAAATTCTATGGTTCAAGGTACCATACATCATTCGCCTCCTATTAAAGTCGATCATTCGACTAAGAGTCACTTTACTACCAAGGAATTTCTCCACACTCTCACTAACGGTGTCTAGTCGTCACTATTAATTCTCAAGGAAGCTCGAAAATTCCGTCTACTAGCCTATGGATACCATAAGGAAGGTAAGTTCCTTCACTTAGCAAATCGCTAATTTCCACTAATTCCATAAATTTCCACATCCGTACTATCATAGCCCTTCTAATTGTCCAATCATCTACGCAATTCTAACTTTGCCTTAGATGACTTAATATTAAATTTTTAAGTACGAACTCCCCCTCAAATCCAATTTGATTAATTAATATAAGTCTACCACTTATCCCCATCAATACCTGTCATCGCATCCTAAGTTTCATGCTTAGTCTGGCGTATCACGCCATTATGTCCACTACAAATTTCTACTTAACATAACTTAATTATAAGTCACGTCTTCAAAATCACCTTATATTCACAAAAGGTTCCTCCTACATGGCAATATTAATACACTGACAACATGCACCTCTCGGTCTACGTATAAAGTCATCGATATATAGATATATACACTCTTAACTTTTGTTATCCCTTCAAGATCCTTAAATAGAAGTGAATGCCCTCTTACAATTTGTCTCTCTCGAACCCAAAGAAACCTCAAAACATGGTCACTTAACCCACTCGAACAAGCCTCGTTCTAAACGGTTCGCTACGATCTCTTAGGAATACGCTTCAACAACCTATAGGATTCTCTTGTAAGGGTCAGTGCGCACATCATGCATTCACTTAGGTGGCGCTAACCAATCCTTCCTACGTGGATCTGTCCACATCTCAATGGACTTTTACTAGTCATTAACAAGCTTCTTTCTAGATACGGTCTCTCATCGGACCACTCTTTTCCATAGCCGTTGGCCATAAGGTGTTCCTCAACAACACCCTCGTAAGGGAGGTATGAAACTTAATCCCTACGTAGTCCAGTTTCGATTCACTTCGAGCACAAACACAATTCCGCTCGCACTTTCTAAGTGTTGCTCCACTATGTATTAGCATGTTCCTAAGAGCTATCAATCAGATAGTTTATTCTAACACATTAACAGGATAATATGCAATTGGTTCGCACTTGGGTATTAACCCTCAAGTAATTCGTACGTGCATGGCATTCAAAGATTTCAAAATCAAGCAATGACAACTCAAATACCAAAAACACACAATCACACACAAGGTTTACATGTATCTCACACAAAAGACTTGGTGACAATGAAAGTGGTCCGTAATAATCGGGAGCACATAAGCACATAAGTGTCCTTGCTCATATAGAGCTGCGTACAATTTCCTTACGCTATAGGTGTTCACCTTTTTTTTTAACTAGTGACACCTCAGGCTCACTTTCTGACTAGCGAGGTTTCGTGTTCACTTTTTGATTAGTGACCCACGCATTCATCTTAGAACTCGAAACTCGTAACCGAGCCATTCCAAATCAAAGCTCACAACCGGGCTATCTTAGTAGGCGGGACTTGTTCCCAAAGTTCTTAAAGTCAAAACCGAGCATAAGCTCTAGACTCAATTTACCCAAAGTTTGATCTTCTGAAAATAATTTTATCTTGTTTGTCCCGTTAGTGTGGACGTAACTCACGAAATCGTTTTGACCCAAAAGCTCAACACAGTTTAACAAAACAGTTATCTAAGTGGGTCTACACTTTTATAAATCTCATATACAAGCATTTTACACAATCCAGTAGATAACGCACTCGGTAATAAAACACAAGAAATCGTTTAATTTGAAGAAAACTTTATGAAAACGCACATGTCCTGGAAGGATATCATTTTGGCACACATGAAGGATCTTGTCCTATCCACACAACCATTTCAACCCGACATCCTATATAGTCGAAGTTTGCAATGTCATCTAGCACACACAACTGTTATTAGTTCATCTGAACCATCTCGCATTGAAATAGAAGTCATCTAACGAACTCCTCTATCCCGAACCCAAGACATCTTGTGATTTTCGATAATACTCTCATGAAGGCCTCACAGAACTTAATCCTCCATAATCAAATACTGATTCTGATCGAGTTTAGACTCGACTCCATCCATTCTTTTCTAAGTGTTACCCTCACTATCCAATAGTATATAGGGGTTACTTCCGCAACATCAATACACTGTATTCTACTCGATAGAGCCTTATCCTCCTTTAGTATCATATTTTCATGACCTTCCTCTAAATTTATAACTTAGTCATTTTAATCACAATAATTCCTATTGCATAAATCAAGTATTTATCCCCAAAGGGTCTCGTGACCTCTATCATTATGTACCCACGTTCATCCGATAACGATCATTCACATGCTAATTTCTAACTTACATAAACACTCATGTATTTAAGGTGATAAGTCAATAAGTGAATAATTTATAGATAGATCCTCACAACATGCATACCAAAATCGTCGTAACGAGACCGCATAAATCTTAAATATGCATAATTCTAGTTTACCCTCAACTTAGAGTTTCACACTTTTATCCAACATATGATTCACCTAGAACAATTCAATTCACAATTCATAATCCATCCATATGCGCTCCAATAACCTTATCAACCCATGTATCCATGGTGTTCCCCAAACCTTGCCATTTGTATAAATCTTATCAACGGTATAACTAACAGTGCTAGAAACACGTAGATAGGTTACTATTCCTCATATTCAGACCCTTCCAAAAATCAGGACCGATGTAGACCATCGATTCCTTTAATCAACACTTAGGTTACGTTAGTAGTTACTCAATTATACCGTTTCGATAAATAGGCCGTATAGGTCAACTGTCCCTAAGCTCTTCCGATGCGATCCACTTTCATTTAGTCGTCTGGAGAATTCATTAGCTAAACATAAATTTTCGCTCTTAAGCAAAAAGGATTTATCACTAAGATTTAATCTTAAATCAAAGTATTTAATACTTTTTCATGTTGATACCATAACACGACCCCTAAATAAAGACTTACCGTAACTAAGGGTCCTTCAATATCTGATCAAATATCCTGTCATAAGAAATCAAGAAGGAGAGTAAGAATAGACTACTATACGTACCAACATTTATCGATCATTACATCGATAGTAACCAAGAATACTCAAATGACGATACATTCATAACTCAGTAGCTATGTGATTTATGAATAGACCGTACACGAGATTCCCTGCCTCTATTGACGCAATTTCTCGATCCATGCATTCTGTATCCCTAGCGCTCTCCCCACCTAAGACTTTACCCATGGTAGGTGACATGTCTATTAGTGCACTAAGTTTATGTCTAGGTACACTACGGTCAATACCTAGTTCGCTTAAACTAAAGCTCTGATACCAACTTGTAACACCCCAAAATTTGGAGTCAACAAAAACTTTCATTTACGAAAGGTGGTAATACAAAATACGCCAAAGCGTGAGCTCTTCCCAAAAATGGGGTATAAAGTAATGCACAATCAAAGTCTGTACTTTAATGGAGTGGTATAATAACCAACAAGTCTAATTCCTAACAAGGAAAAGACTACAAAAGGATCAACAGTTTCTACTATCAACTCGCGATCTAGATGGACCGGTCTCTTCACACATCCCCCAAAGCTCGCTCTCAATCCCGGCACCTACTTGGGAACAGCGTCCCTAGTACCTGAGAGACACATCGACACCAAGCAAGTGTTAGGCTAAAGGAGCCTAGTGAGTTGTATCACAAAATATCACACATATAAAAGCATGTTAAGACATGTGAGATATGCAAGAGTGTATTAACAACAAAATGCATCATGTTAAACCAGTTTATCTTTTATCTTTGAAAACCGTGGGAGCGACCCACTTTCGCCAAGCAAGTTACACCTCAGAGTCGAGACACCCCGTTGTCGTCCTCCCACGAAGACTCAAATAGACAACCTCAGAGGCCAGGCACATTCGCGGCCACACGAATGGCGAGGGACATAGATGCGCACCTTTTGACTAGTGCCACCAAGACTGAGTCGAACTCGTGTAAACTTGAAAGTGCACACCTTTTGACTAGTGCCACTTTAAATCAATCTCATTTCAAAAACGACACAGTGTACACCTTTTGACTAGTGCCACATTGTCCAATTTACGTTTGCGTAAAAACATGGGTACTCACCTTTTGACTAGTGACATCCCGGTCCACTTTTTGACTAGTGGCCAATAGCATCCCACTTTTTGACTAGCTGTGCTCCATAACATTTTAGTTATATAATTTAAGCATTATTGAAAGTCTCGTTACTTTCATTCATTTCATATAAGCCAACATGCTCAGGATTCAATTCCTTCGCATCATTCCGTGGCATGCATAATAACACGTATTTCTCATAAATACATTCATCATATAATCACATGGATTTAACTCATACAATAGTAGCATACGATAATCTACTCTATGTATACAATAATCCAAATCAAGCCATTCATATAAGCATCATTACTCAGTCATTTCATGGCAATCCTTAAACCTATCAATTTAGGCATTTCATCCAAAAGTCATGTTTATTCACAATGACCAACAATATATGTAAATCAAGCAAGATGATGTGCTCTCAGTTTTAACAAAACGGTTTTAGCAACTCACCTTGGTATTCTTCACAATCGAACACGGATTAGATAGCTAAACACGTCACACGATAGTACCTATACAATCATATCATGGTATACATCAATAAACCACCAAAATGACACTTATGTTTCACAACCGAAACACTAGTCTAGAGCTAGGCTAGACTATCTCAATTGCCCCCAAAATCTCCCAAACATCATCTAATATAACCCTTAAGGAAAGCCCAAAGCCAAAACTCGAAAAGGATCGCAAACGAAAAACTTCAAATTGGAAACAGTGACTTGCGCGACCTAACCCCGGGACCTCAGGTCGCGGGCTCAAGTCGCGGGGTTTTACTGACCTGCACAATCCCGCGATCTAATTTTGCAAACACTCACCAAACTCATCCAAAACTCGATTTTGACTCCCAAAACACCCTACGAATGTTTATGAACGATCCTACGATGATATAACATGATAAACTAACAACAAAACGCGAAAACACTCCATGGATCATCGAGATCCATGGTTTTCCCCAAATACGAACGCTAGCTTCCAAGGTTCTCAAATCCCAACTAAAACACGAAATCAACACGAAATAAACCGTACTTTTCGTTAGGAACTTGATTCTAACAACATTTCACGGATTGATTTCACCTCCTACGCTCGATTCTTCCTCCGGTTCTTGAATCTTCTTCCAAGCCCTCTTTCTCTCTTTTCTCTCTTGTTCTCTCTTTACTTCTCCTCAAGAACACAAAGACCAAATGAAAGGAAGGGATAGGGGTTTTCAACTAGTTAGTGAACTAGTTGCACTACACCCCCTTATTTCGGGTATTTACCTTCTCACCCCGAAACCGTTAAGTTGAACACTCGACTCGACCTATAAACTTAAATACGAGCTAATAATTAACTTTGGGAAATGTTGCGTTATATTTAACCAAATTTCCATTATTCACTTTCATCATAAAGGTTCGAGTCCAGAAAACTCCGGGTGTTACATTATAATTTTAAAGTAATAACTAGAGTGAATTACAACGATGGTCCATGTAGTTTTCTTAAATATTGAATTCAGTCCCTAAAACAAACTATCTACGTTAATCGTCCGTAACTTTTTGTTTTCATAACCCTCACAAAAATGAAAAATGAGAAAGAA
>CM058042.1:58594597-58714984 GCA_030169165.1 Centaurea solstitialis | reverse complement strand
GCAAATCACGTGAAAGTGTAATGTATTTTGTTATCATGAGAAGTTTATCATGAGAAACATAGTCGTTGTGAATACAGTTTTTATATTAGGTAAATTACGTAAAAGTGTAATTGTAACAACTCAAAAACCAATTTCTCAAAATTTAACGGAAATACTTAACGGTATTAAAATAGAAGTAACTTTGGCAGCGAAAATAGTAATAGATTCAACTTTGTAATTTATAAATCATTGACCAAAGAGAAATTCAACGTTTAGTAAAAATCAAAATCCTCAAAATGAGGTCCCACTAGGTAATAACAAAGACATGTTCTCAACCATAAAGTATAATTCCAATGTTTTAAAATAAAGTGTTCTCCTCTCAAATCAACTAAGCTAAGCCACCGGTATGATCTGAACTTCAAGCCAGACCCTTCCCCTTGTCCCAGAAGAACCTGCCACTAAAAAAAAATCCACAGACGGGTAAGCTTACACTTAGTGAGCACAAACCACAATACACTTAACCATATATCACAAATCACAAACGAAATGAGAACTAGACAAGCAACACATATGTCCTTACGGCTCTCTACTATCAAGGACCATAGACACTGATATCAAGCTACCACACAACCGATACTCACGGTGGCGACCACCACTACAATGAGCACGGTAAACATGCAAGCTAGTCTCAAAACAACCACACACATATATCACGCAATCCGAACACATAGCCACGTATAAGGGGTTAATGTATCGGTAATTGATGCGCCACACTTCCGAGCTCAAACACCTATATTCATACAATAGGTCGCACACATCAACAACACACTCGAAATGACACTTTTAAAACCTAAAACCGAAACACGAGCCTTAGACTAGGCTAGACCCTCCCAATTGGGTTCAAACTTTACCAAACACAATTATTGGACATCCCGTAAGGGAGCATAACCAAAAGAACCCCAAACGAAATCTAGACGAAAAAGTCCAAAAGTGATCCAGCGTAAACGGCGGGTTGCATGCGGGTACTCCACCCGCGGATAACCCGCAGTTACGCACAGGTCACAACCCCCAAGTTGCGGTTGCGATTTCCTTACTGGGAAACCATCACAAACCTTAAAATCAACCAAGAGAAACTACAATGGCATTATGGAACACCCCCATATCAGTATGACACATCCCATTACATTATAAACACCCAACCAACACCAATTGATCACCGGTTGGACCAAAATCCAAACTGTATGAACCCTGACTCTCCAAAACCCCAAAAATCGACACAACTAACGAATAAACGTGATTAGATTCATACCTAGGGTTAGGAATTCGTCACAAACGCAACCTTGATGATTGCTTCCAGCAACACACACGATTTGCACTTCAATTGTACCAAAAATCGATTTCTCCTTCTTCTCCTCTCAAGAGTCGATCAAAGCCAGAAACTGACACAATGAGGCTTTCAAGTCACCTTTATACCTGTCTCCCACGACCCTCAACTTTCAAAAATTGCTCTTTCATCTCTAAACCTGAAAGTTACACATCTAACCCAAATCAACTCCAAACTTAACAAGTCAGTTAAATAACTAACTTTGGGAAACGGGACGTTACAGTAATGTATTTTGTTATCATGAGAAGTTTATCATGAGAAACATAGTAGTTGTGAATACAGTTTTTATATTAGGCACCTACTATGCTTCTCATGATAAACTTCTCATATAGTTAGCCCATAAATTAGCAACTTGAGATAAAGAAAGAAAAACAAAAGTACATCAATTTGAGTCCACTAAAGATACCAATAAACATGTGAATATTTAATTTTATAAAGTTGCAAAGATAAAATCATAAAAAATCTATAGAAGTTTTTCAAAGATCTCAACCTACGGTTGATAACATTTTTTTTATTTAATGAGTTACTTCTTTATATTGAACTCGAGCGTTGTAAATTTCAAGCTAGTTCCATCAATTTTAGATATAAAAGAAAACTGATTAAACTTAATGAGTCAAGTTTCATAATATTATCAATGTTTAATTCGAGCCGTTCCAATCTCGTGTTAAACTTTTGAGTCGGGGTAAGTCGATCGAGCAATACAAACATACATTTGTTGAACCGATTAAATTCATACATATGTTCACAAATTAATGCAATCAAAATATCAAATTCGAGCTATTATAAGAAGTTAATTGGTCCGAGTTTGAAGATTTGAGCTCATACCAATTTATAAAGTTTGAATTATAAGTCATAATGTCTAATATCAATTTTCTTTATATCGAATCCAGATTTTTTTTTAATTTAAGAAAGGCTTGATTAGATACACTTTTCTTAAGCTCAAGGAAGAAGTAATTCTCAATTCGATATTGTCAAAGGAAAACCAAATTGATGTTGTTGGAAAGGAAATAACTCTTCTTTGTTGCATCTTCCTCTTTCAAACAATGATGGTGTTTTGATATCGGTAATCTTGTTTATCTTATGGGACATGAATCATGTAGCGAAAAGGACTTAGTCTTGAATTCGAAACCATGTTTCGATATCAATAGGAAGAAATATGACGTGGGATTTCACCATTTGTCTTTAAAAAAGATCGTTTGTGGTAGTTGCCGGAAGAGTAGGCTTGTTTGGTTTGAGATGAAACACGGGAGGGAGATGTTAAAGAGGTGGGATTTGGTTGAATAATTTCGTTTGCATATTTTTGTTATATGCATTCTAACTTTGAACATATGAATTCTAAACTTGTACGATAAGAAATAAGTCCATGTCATTCGTCATGTAAGCAAATATTATCAATTTATATGCCACATAATTTTGTCATGTCATTGTGTACTTGAATGTTTGATATTTCACATTTGAAGTATCAAAATAGTACTTCTGAGAGTACGTTACCCAAAATAGGACTTTAAACAAAGTAAGTTCATTTCATGTAATATGCCCTATTTATAAACACAATAAATGGTAAGGACATGAGTAGGCAAACTTTACCGGTTACTATAAGGACCGCCAACTCTACATATCTTCATATTACGTTTATAAACATAGTAGTTGTGAATACAATCTTTATATATTGTAACATCTCCAAATTTTTAATACCTCAATATACTAGAAATATCCAAAGATCAAATCCTTACATTGTGAAAATAAAATATCTACTTCAATAATTACATCACAAACTAGCCATATCATTTTGACAAATAAAATATCTACTTCAATAATTACATCACAAACTAGCCATATCATTTAAAAAAATATATTCTTACTCTATGTATCAGTTCCTTGATCTGCATATATTCTTCTTCAAACGTCGATCCTTCAATATTTTCTTCGTTCCACTATTCTATCCAACCTAGTAATTGTTTGGGTTACCAAAGTTTTAAAAGAGCGGTTGTAAGCCTAATGCCAAATGAATACACGATGTCCATGCTCGTACAACAAGTTTTACTATAAACAAATTTCACAAAGCATCATGAATTTATCATGCATACGGTAAAAACAATATGATTCACAAAGCCAATGGCGTAATGGAGGTGTCTATCTCACATAACTTTACTTGACAAACTCACACAATATGCAGGGCCGTTCCTAGGGTTTCGGATGCCCTGTGCGAAAATGCAAAATTATGCCCTTATGTCTATATTTTAAGCAAATGAAACGATGTATGATACGATTTTTTTAAGGGTTTGGAACCTAGTCAAGCTACTGGCTCATCCCTACGCTGATTTCTTAATACCAAACAAAGAGTACAAAGTGGGGTATAAGAATCAAAACCCCAAATTACAAAATAAAAATATAAATAGAAGGATAAAAAAACAAGAAAAACTATAATTAGTTTTAACTAAAATGGTATATAATTAGATTAAAGTTATCAAGGAAATCTACAAGTCAGCAAGTCTATGAATATCAAGACTAATAAAAACAGTAAGGTCATTGGAACTGATAATAAGAAAATAGTGAGTACAATGGTGCAAAAAACAACAAATGACTAAATTCTAAATTCCCAAGCATAGGCTGCATAACAAGTTAATTGATGTTCTTATGCAAATATGCAATCTGCCAATTTCTCAAATCCTTTAATTGATGCAAAAACAAGTAACGTTGAAGGAATAATGATGAATTCCACTAAATCAAAATCAACTAAATTAATAATGTAAATATAATACCATACTTGGGAATTGTATAGAGCCGAACTCATAAATTATTAAAACTAATTACCTACAATAATAACATTATATAGAATTTTGATGCCCCTTAGGCTTTGATGCCCTGTGCGGTCGCACGGGCTGCACGGCCCCAGGGCCGGGCCTGACAATATGTTCGCACTCACAACTTAGACAATCTTAGACAACATGCTTACCTTATTAAAAAAAGGGTAAACACCACCCTTTGGGGCGCCCCCATCTCACCGGTCCCACGGTTATCATGGGGAGGTAAATAATCGCATGCATCCCATGCATTGGCAGAGGTGCGGTGCCCATGGCTTGAAACCCGAGACCTTACACATAGAGATTGCACCCACACCTGTACCACTAGGACAGATCACAGGGGACCATGCTTGCCTTATTGGATACAGTCATACAGACTTACACCGTCATAGCAGGGACGAATACAGTTAAGTAGAGGTGGGGGCAAAGGACCCCACTCATAATATCAAAACTCCAATATTTTAAGGTTGAAAGCAATATATTTTTTAAATTCTAAGGTAGATCCCCCCACTAATTTTCCATATGGGGCCCCATTAACCAAAAAAAGTATCTCGAAATCAATCAATAAACCAAACAAACTATCTCGAAATCAATCAAAAAACCAAAAAAAAAAAAAATCTCGGAATCAACAAAAAAAAGAAAAACAGACATCCCTTGAAATGGCCAAAAAACATGAAAATATTTTGAATTCAACCAAGAAAACTTTAAAAATATCTCGAAACAATAGAATTAGGTTGAAAATCTATCAGACGACATTACAGACCTTTAATTTATCTTAAAAGTGGCCCCACTAATGAGATATCCTAGATCCACCACTAATCATACACCCCTGTTGCCATAAAAAATCTCCAACACATATAAAAAAATATTTAACATGAAATGTCTAAATGACATGTGAAAAGTTTTCTGTTAACTTCAAGCAAGTTTGTAGGAGAGTATCAAGCCTAATCCACCAATAAGTCCAAGTAAAACAACTACTAAGCAACACAATAGCCCATCTTGAAAATAGTCTTTGTTAACTCTCTCAGAAACAACCTTTGATCTAATCTATTTTAATCTCCTATAGGATATTAATAGGAGTTGTAACCACATTCACCACCTCTATTAAAGATGTGGATTCATTTCTCAAACATTATAAATAGTTAAATAGGGACAATAACAAGAGAATGAGGAATTTAGGAAGAAGTTGAGAGCATAATTTTTTTGAACGACATATATATAACACACACATCTGTTTCGGGGGTATCCGGATACAAATGGGCACCGACTAATCCCCGCGTCTATGAACAGGTCATATGGACCGACCCATGAACTCGCCCCTGAACCGGTCCTATGGACCGGCCCAAGAGCTTGGTACCGCAGAAATCGTCCTCCACGAGGTTTGAACCTTGGCTAACCAAGGATACCATCTAAGGTAGACACAAAGATGTTACTGTTAAATACTTGTATAGTACAGGGACCCTTCTGTAACTTTTCTGTTTATATATTGTTGTCAATACACGGCTCCCCAGTTAAGGGGTTTTCCACATATTCTCTCAGTTACCTTCACCCACTAGGCTAGAGCTAGACCTTCTTTGGTAAGTTAAAAAACATATTTCATTAATACCACAAATATCCCGTTAGTGTAGCTATCTCCCCTAGATAGTCCATCAACAACATATTTCTTGTTGGTGGGGAACCACTTCTCTATTTCTCCTCCTTATTCCCCATTACGTATGGGATCTTTTACCATCTAACCCACTATTTTTCAATTTCTGTTATGCTAAGATACATCTTATTTATAGTTATAGTTATTTCATAGGTGTCACCACTTAATCATCAATTGCAGTCAAAATACCTATCTTTTCATGTGTACATGTAGAATCGTCTTTCCATTAAGAAAATGTAAAATATGCTAACATAGTAAGATGACATGCCATTTCTTTAAATAATTGAAAAAATATATTCACATTTTAGTATAATGGAATCTTTGTTTCACAACCGATTGCGTACATCAACCGATTGATGTCTATAGAATTATTTGTGAATAAAGAGTGACTACAATATATATACATGAAAGTTCGGCTGTAAAGTTATTTTCGTTGTGAACGTGAAGACAATCAAGAGCATGATACATGTCACATTCAGTCTGAATAATATGTGATTATTCGGACTGAATGTTTATGCATTATTCATAATGAATAATACAACATTTGGTCTATATTTGAATATATGTAATTATTCGGTTTTCATTGTTTACAACGTTTATTTATATAGAGGGAAGTTCTTTTGTAAACCATGACAAGACAAGGGTGTAAACCATGTAAACCTACGAAATTCAATAACATTATAGAAATATTTCTGTATTTCACATTTCCATATTTCCTATGAATCCATATCGTTCCTTGATTTTGTTGATCAACGACTGTGATTAGTTTACATGGTTTATACTCTTTTACTGGTTTACAAAAAAAACTCGACTGTATATATATATATATATATAGGGTTAGGTTCAAATGTGAACTTAATTTTGGTTGTGAACGCGAGGATGAATCTCAGCCACACATCTTCAGTTACGGTGGAAGCGATCACGGATGAGAGAGAGAGAGAGAGAGAGAGAGAGGAAAGTTCAAATGTGAACTCAACTTTGGTTGTGAACATGCATGAGGACGAATCTTAGCCACTCATCCGGTCAATAAAGGCGGCTTTGACCGGGTCTCCTCTTTTAATAATCTCCACCCTCCCATGAATCGCGTCAATCCTCAGTGATCGCGTCCACTGTAACCGAAGATGTGTGGCTGAGATTCGTCCTCACGTTCACAACCAAAATTGAGTTCACATTTGAACCTGACCCTATATATATAGGTGGGTTCGTATATAAGAATGCTAACTGTTTCAGGTGCTCAGGGTCTTCAACAACAGTCATCGATGCTGTCACCGACTGCTGCCTTGTTTTCTTCGTTCTTGGCCTCTCCGGTCGGGATGGGTTCTGGTCGTGGGGTCTTGCCTACGGCTTCTATTTCGGAGGCAGCCACCCTCTCGTCTCCGGGTCTTAAGCCAAGTGCGGATAAAAGCACCAAATGCTGGTAGCTTTGTGGACTCTGAGGGTAAGGTACACTTGCATGCTGATGAGACGGATGTGGCTCATAAGCCCGTGTCTTTTGCTGATCTTCTGAAGAAAAGTGCCAACCTCGTGTGCGGTAAAGGTAAACTCACGTATTATCCTCCGGTAGTAATTGAGCTTGGCACTAGGCGTGCGATTATTCCTGATGAATTGATCCAAAAGCAAGCTAGTGAGTGGGCTCTTACACTTGCTGGCTACTTTATTGGTAAAAGGCCTGCTTTTCCTTTTGTTCAGTATCATGCTAGACGAATGTGTTGGGTTTTCGTGGGTTCCTTCGGGTCAAACTGACACGAGGACTATCATGGATCACAAAACCTCACTGGTTTGATAAATCATATAGATCTGATAACCAAACTGGTAAAAGACCTATCTGATCAAAAACACACTGATTTGATCTTATGCGGAAGCGTTTAAGCTAAAAACCCTAAACTAGCTTATGGATCTTTAATCGTTTAGTTTAATTAATTCTATTAATTATAGTGATTTACCTGGATTGCTTGAGAATTGATCCACCAATGAACGACCTACGAATTGTTCCTCTAGCCGAACTGAAACCCGAAAACTGAGAAAACCAAACTGGTATCCGAGAGAGGGGGCGGCGCCGATTAAGAGGGAGAGTGAGAGAAAACTGGAAACTGATTTATGAGTTGGTTGAATAATTTTTCCTTAATCCCATAAGGCTTATTTATATGGAGGAAAAAATACAGTTTGTATAAGATTCAGTTTCCTTATGATAATTATCTCATTCTTTTCCCCCTTTTTTCTGGAAAAGAATTTGCTTATGATAATTATCTATATATATATATATTTATCTAATATATACATATAATACTATTAATTAACTATTATATATTTATTTTATTAAATAAATATACAATATACTTAATTAATTAATAACCCTCCAACTTTGGGATTTCTGAATGAAATTACCCAACTGATTTATAATTGACTATTATAAATCCTAACTCTCCATTTCTGGGTTTCATATAACTTATTCGATTTATAGGTCCTCACAGGTGTGACCCTCAAGTGTCTTGCAACATTGGATGTGTAATCACTTGGTTTGTCAACTCTGCACATAATTACTAACAGACTCCCACTTGTGCAAGTTGGCAATACCGTCTTGATTACATGGACCTAAGGAGGCCCCTAGACAGGCACTTAGGCTAACCAGGTTATAAGAACTCTTATACCCAGACTGGTGATATAAACATTCCGTAAGGAAATAGCATCTATGAAACTACTGTTCATTGATTGGGTATATCTTGGCTTTTCCCTTTGCATCACGATATTTTATCTGTGAGTATGAGCCTGGAAAGTGTCAACTCTAAATACTCAAGATTCTGTTTTCTTGACTATCCGAATTTTACTGATAGGTAAACGACAAAGAACTAATCAGTTCGTTTGGGCATGGCCATGCACTTCATCAGTATACTCGGTCAGTCAAGAAGGGCCCAGAAATATCTCTCTTCAGAGAAGAGGTGCAAATCCCATCTTGCATATCTGCCTTTAACATCACGGCTTCCGCTGAATCTAGTCACGCCCTTTATAGCCACCCTGTTACGGCGTAGCGGTTGAGCGCACTAAGTATTCAGTAGTCCTCATGATATCAAATCAGATACCTCAGGTGATAGGGAAAACCACTGTGAGATTTACTTATGACTAATTCCAAGAAGTAATCTCAACTGCGGATCACGTCCGATATTTGCTACTCTATCAAATATCTATGCAACTTTTAGTCTACAACGCTTGTAGCTGTTATTTAGCAACTAATCATAACTACCTAAAAGCTCACAATGACTTTAACACCTTATCAGGTTCCCACCATGATAAGTTGTCACGGACAAATTTTGAATGAAAAACTGAAAACTAGTTTCATTCCTGGATTATAAAACATGCAAAATATAAAAGTGATAAATAAATTAATTTGTATAATCCATATTACACGCTGTAATAATAACAAAATTAATGGCTTTTCTTAATAACTTTTATAATATCTATTTAACGTTTGTTAAATACTGATCTAAAATGAAGTATCACCTATCTTCAGTTTAAATCCTCTGATCAAAGTTTACCATTTTAATCAAAGTAATGACCAAATAATACAAGTCTGTATTTATTGATACTGTCCACTTGTATCTGCTAATCATTGTTTTGCAAACACCTTTTAAAACAATAATTAGACTTCTATCATATTCTATGAGCTTGTAGACCTGGAATAACTACCAGTTCCTGAATATGTAAAACTAAACTGCAACTTTCCTTAGTTGCTGTGTAGATGAATGATTTCTATCTGAAATCAGATTCCATTTTACTTTACTGGTAAATTCACTGGAATTCTATATTTAACACTTTAATTATTGATTTAAAGGTCAATCATGTCTTTTCTTTGTTTCAAGGATCTTAAAACTTTCATCCTTTTGACTACAAAGTAAATTATATCTTATGAATTCTCATCCTACCTGGATCATGAATTCCGAGATATATTGAATCAATAATTATATCTTTCATTCTTTATCTCAGACTAGATAGAGAATAAACTGGGCTCCCACTAACCTATATGAAAACTGATTATTACTCAAAATTCACTATTGACTTAGTCAAAGCTTTGATTAGTCAATTCTATTTTAAGTAATACACTTGAGAATTTTGTTATTTATAAAACTTAACTGGATTTTGTTAAATCCTAATTCCAAAGCTTGGAATTTCCCTAGTTTTATAAATACTGTTATTAACGCTATCTGAGTTAATATCCTAAATTCTCTTCTAAACATTTGAATATTTAAAATATCATACATAAATGTTCTTTATTATTTAAAACACTTTCTTAAAGAATTTCGTGTGTTTTGATAGTTTTCATATAAATCACTTCAATTTAATAAAGATTATTGAAGTAACTATAACAGGCAATAACTAGGATCTTATTAAGTCAAAACTTGACTTTGCCAAAATCTTCATGCATAACAGATATTTATTCAAGACAATAACTTATAAATTTTAAAATTATTCAATAAATTATAAGTATTTAAAAGTAACCATAAATAAAACAACTGTTTCGTAAATAAAAATTGTCTTGAAAAATAAATGTCTAGAAATGAACTTTCATCTTGATCCTTTGCAATTCCTGGGCACATCACTTCTGACCACCTGCAATAGTCATTTGCTCTAGGTATCAGTACACTTGTAAACTAACAAGTAAGAAGTGACAAACTAAAGCAATCACAAACATCTGAGGATTACATACCTGCACCTGCTTCATGACGCTTTGGGCAAATCTGCCTCCAGTGACCGATCTCATTGCATGTGAAGCAGCGGTTCTCGGTCCTAGCTTTGTTTGGCTTGACCTTCTTGCCCTTGCCCTTGCCTTTGCCTTTCTTGGGTGCACTCTGGACGGCCTGAACTGGTCCCTTCCCTTTGCTGGTGCTAGTATGCCCACTTTTCTTTTTCACCCCTCCGTCTCTTACCATCAAGACATCCTTGGTCTTGTTCTTGTTCCCCATATTCAATTCAGCTGTCTTAAGCATGGAGTGTAATTCTGCTATTGACTTCTCCATGTTATTCATGTTGTAATTGACTACACAGGGCCTGTAGTCTTCTGACAGTGAGTTGAGTATAGTATCCGTTGCTAGCTGCAACGGAACTGGGTGACCAAGCCTTTCCAGATGATCCAAGTGCCGTTTCATTTTCATAACATGGTCACTTACTGATGTCCCTTTAACATCTTGCATTCAATTAAATGCTTTTGTGGCGTCGTAACGTTCCTGTGTCTGGAACATGTCCCTTAGCTGGCGGATCATGTCATAAGCATTTGTGTTTATGAGCCCTGCTTGCAGATCTGGGCTCATAGTTGCAAGCATGAGACAGGCGACATCCAGTAGATCATCAGAATGCTTCTTGTGGGCATTCCTGGCAGCAGCCGGAGCAGTTGCCGGAGGAGCCTCCCCAAGAGGCTCTTCAAGGACATACCATTTCCTTTCGTGTCTGAGCACAATCATCAGATTGCGCTCCCAGTCAAGGAAATTGGAGCCGGTTAACTTGTCCTTTTCTAGGATAGAGCGGAGGGAAAGATTGTTAGTGCTGGTAACAGTGCTTGCCATCTACACACATTAAAACTTTTGGTTTTTAGCAACTGTAAATAGATTAATTTCCAATAAATATCAATAAACCCTTAAATGATCAATTTATTGGACTAGGATCCTTATTTCATACGTCCTGATGTGCGGTATGTTCTTGCTCCACCAGGCCCGTATTTATTTCGGTAGGTAAGGACTTTTACCAGTCATATCTAACTGATATGATTCCTAGATCTTTTCGGAACCACGGTAATTATCCGTGCATGTTTCGGTTCCTCTTAGTGCATTTTGGCCCGGTACCTCCCGGTGAACTTCACAGTACCAAAATAGATCTCACCATTTTGGGGACCTGATCACTTTTCTCTGGCCGGTACCACCCGGAGATAATTCGCAGAGTTATGTAACCCCTCCAGCTTCAGTTTGAACACGGACGTTGAATGTGTGATCACTTACAACGCCTGTGTACCTTACGCCGAAGGTGCCCCTAGATGGGTTGCACTACTGATCTATGATTTTCGGGGTTTTGAAAAAAAAATTTACTTCCAGGTTTTTGAAAAACATAATTCTAAAAAACTGATTGTCATAAAGGCTACTGATGTTTTAAACTAACTGTTTTAAACATACATGCTATTTTAAAACTAACTGTTTTAAAATCACTTGCTAATTAAAACTAACTGTTTTAATAGCATACTTAGTTGATTAGAACTAACTGTTTTAGTCAACTTGCCTTTTAATGAAACAATCATTTATAGGTTTAAAATAAAATCTACTGTTTTGAAAAAGTTCGAAAAACTGGTAATTTTAAATATACAAACCTATATGCTTTTGTGATATAACCTAGTTTTAAAATAACCTTTCTATTTAAAACTACTAACATGCAAGATATCACAAACAAATATTCAACCATGCAATTAAATAGCAATTAATCACATAATAGCCAATTATAGTTTTTGCCAACGTTTGTTTCCTAGGGACCAATAATGACCTAATTTTTTAAAAACTTGTGTAGCTCCCACTGGCCTTGTCATCTTCGTCTGGACTCCTTGAAGGAGGAAGAACTCCAATAGCTCTCACTGGCCTCATCATCTCGCAAGAATAAGAGGGAAAAATAGAACTATCTATCCTAAGGTCATTATTACATAAGGGGTTGTAAATGGCACGCAGGCCTCCCCGTAAATATGTCAAGGGTCTAAGTTGGCAAACACTATAATAGACATATATATATACTCAAACTGAGATGCATATATAGAATTCAAGCAATCACGCAATTATATATAAAGCATAAATAAGCAATATAATAAAAGCAAGAAATAAACCTAGATCCGTTTAAAATTATCTCGTCTCAATTATCGCAAAAATTGGTTTTACTGATTTATAAATGATAAAATTTATTTTATAAAATGTAAAATAATTTTATAAAACATTTGTCTTTTATCAAAAACGGACATTCCGAACTAATTATTTAAAATACTGGCCTTTGTGTTTTGAACACGACATTGGGCTCATTTGACTAAACAGGTGAAAAATTTAATTTTATAAAATTGCTTATCAAACCGGACAATCCAGTCCAACTGGTTTGAACAAATTTTATTTGATAAAAATTTCCCAAATAAACTTATTTTAAAATAATTTCGGATAAAAAGACTTAAAACCAAACGAACCCCTTCTTGGGCCATAACTTGGTCCAAAGAACTGTGCTTTGGGCCTGATAACAGAACTTGACCCAGACTGAAAAAGAAACCCTAGATGGACAGCTTGGCAGCCTTGCTCGCGCCGCGAAGACACTGTTCGCGCCGCGAGGACCATGTTGAACACTACTTCTGTCTGTGGTGATGACGACAGCTCGAAGCTACCGCCGCCACCGTTGACTCACGGCCAGGCGCTGCCACTACCGCCGTTGACGATAGCAGCCACGGCCACCATCGCCGTTTGGCGGTTTCAAATCCGTCGATTGCCACCACCATAATTGGTGGTGTGGCTTTCGATCGGTGATCCGGAAAAACCAACCAACACCGTTACCACAAGCGGTGGTACGGTGGTTTATCCACGCCGTAGTTAGCGCTATCGCAAACACCGCCGCCGTTGTCTTCCGATTCACCACCAATCTAGCGGCGATCAAAATCAATGCCGCCACCATCATCACGGTGGTTTTTGGACACTGCTTCCAGCAACAGAAACAGGGAGAATCTCCTCCCCATCACCGCCGCGGTTATCGCAATTGATCGCCGTCGATCACCACCATTCTGGTGGCGACCGGAGACAATTAGCGCCGCCACCATCACGCCGTGGTGCGGCTTTGATCGAAAAACGTTGGCCACCACCGCGCTGGCGGTGGTTCGTGTGTGGCATTCGATTTGCGGCGATGACAGCGACTGCCGTCGTTGCCACCAGTGGCCCTATCGACGACGATAGTAGCGCAAATCCACCACCGCCGCCGATACCATCCGAATCGGCCATCACCACGACTGTGGTGTGGCTTCGACCACCATAACCGACGCCGCCACCACAGACGGTGGTGCGGCACGGTGGTTTAGTAATCGTCGGCCACCACCAAAACGGTGGTTTTGACCGTGGGTATTGCGATTGCCGCCACCGCCTCACTGGTGGTCCAGCTGGGTAGTCACGAAATCGCCGCCACCACCTCCCTGGTGGTTTGGCCGGGTGTTCTAGCTACTACCACCGCCAATACCACCGTCGCTGCTGCCATTGGTGGTTGGCTGCGTTCACCGATCTGGTGGCGCAGCCATGGCTAGGGTGTGGGTTTTTGTTGTGGTTTACGGCCATGGTGCCATTGCCACCAAGCCACCACGCCGCTGCCGTTACCACCAAGCTGGTGGTTTGGCTGGTGCTTGGGCCGACAGCCAACGCCGCTACCACCACGCTGGTGGTTCGGCTATGCCATCGCCGGACTCGGTGGTCTTTGATGGTTCAGTGATTTTTCGTACAATTGATAAACAAAACAAATTAAAACTCGATACATAAGAATTAATTTTATACGGATCTAACGAGAATAAATAAAACTAAAAACGATTGGACCAGACGCTCTAATACCACTGTTGGGTTTTCGTGGGTTCCTTCGGGTCAAACTGACACGAGGACTATCATGGATCACAAAACCTCACTGGTTTGATAAATCCTATAGATCTGATAACCAAACTGGTAAAAGACCTATCTGATCAAAAACACATTGATTTGATCTTATGCGGAAGCGTTTAAGCTAAAAACCCTAAACTAGCTTATGGATCTTTAATCGTTTAGTTTAATTAATTCTATTAATTATAGTGATTTACCTGGTTTGCTTGAGAATTGATCCACCAATGAACGACCTACGAATTGTTCCTCTAGCCGAACTGAAACCCGAAAACTGAGAAAACCAAACTGGTATCCGAGAGAGGGGGCGGCGCCGATTAAGAGGGAGAGTGAGAGAAAACTGGAAACTGATTTATGAGTTGGTTGAATAATTTTTCCTTAATCCCATAAGGCTTATTTATATGGAGGAAAAAATACAGTTTGTATAAGATTCAGTTTCCTTATGATAATTATCTCATTCTTTTTCCCCCTTTTTTCTGGAAAAGAATTTGCTTATGATAATTATCTATATATATATATATATATATTTATCTAATATATACATATAATACTATTAATTAACTATTATATATTTATTTTATCAAATAAATATACAATATACTTAATTAATTAATAACCCTCCAACTTTGGGATTTCTGACTGAAATTACCCAACTGATTTATAATTGACTATTATAAATCCTAACTCTCCATTTCTGGGTTTCATATAACTTATTCGATTTATAGGTCCTCACAGGTGTGACCCTCAAGTGTCTTGCAACATTGGATGTGTAATCACTTGGTTTGTCAACTCTGCACATAATTACTAACAGAATGTGGAAAAAATATGGCCTTACTGATATTATATTAAATGACCAAGGATATTTCTTTTTCAAATTTAATTCTGATCAAGGATTAAACTTTGTTTTTGAAAATGGTCCGTGGTTATTTAATGGCATGCCAATCTTTATTTATAGATGGCAACCAGGACTTTGTTTTGATAAGCCTGATCTGAAAATAGTCCCTTTATGGGTTAATATTTATGGCTTACCTTTGGATGTCTGGGATTATGAGATTATTAGTCGGATTGCTAGTGTCGTTGGGGAACCTGTGTCGGTTGACCGTTACACGGATGAAATGTGTGAAACCAAGTCTGGAAGAGCTAATTTTGCCAGAGTATTGGTTAATGTTTCCGCTGATTATGAGTTACCTTCGGATATTGATGCGATTATCTTGAGTAAACTAAGGAAATTCAAAACTGAGTTTCTTTGGAAACCTAAGAGATGTAGCCACTGTAAAGTGTTCGGTCACGATTTTGAGATGTGTGTCATAAGGCCACGAACAACTGATGAGGTGAAAAAGGTTAACCCTGATGTTGGTGAATCCTCTAAACCTAAGAATGATGGGTTCAATTTCCCAAAGAGGAAAAAGAAGCCCAAGCCGACAGTTGATCCTTTGAAAGTGGGGCCTAAGGTTGCTGGCATCAAAATCAATCAAAGGTACGTGCCCAAAGTTAGTTTACCTACGACTGACCCACTTAATAAAGGTAACTCAAAGCTTAATGATGATAACCCCTCTCCTAAGGCCCCTAACTTTAATACTGAGAGGATTCCTGTTAAAGTTTCCAATCAGTTTACAATATTAGAAGAGGACCCGCAGTAGATTTTGGACAAAAAGGAAATTGATGATTTTATTGAAAAAAGAGGTGTGGGACTTGAGCCAGTAATTATTAATTCTTGGAGTCGCACAAAGCTGGATTATTTCATTGGGAGGTGGGAAAGAGTCTTTGGTAAGGAACCTGATGGTACGTTAAGAGGATTTACCCTCCCGGATAGACAGATTATTAGTGATGATGATGGTTCAGACTCTGACTCTGAGGATGATGTTGCACTTCTGGAGGATGCGCCGTCAGATGCAACTCTGGGAACCCCGTATGGCATTTGGCTACGGCAAAAAGATGAGATTGATCGTAGGTTAGCTGAGAAGGATTGGCCTACTGCTACTCAGATGGCTTCGTGGACGGAGAAACAGATGGTTTACTTTTTCGAACAGTGTGAGCAGCTCTCTGAAGATGAGAGACAGCTGATTCCCAAGACGGAGCATTAGTTTTCCTTTCTTTCTTTTGTTTCTGGGGATGGGGTTTTTTCCATTTGATTGTTCCTTTGGTGTTTCTCCTTTTTGGCGTGCCGCTTTGAGTCCCCGGCTTGTGGGGTCCGTAGATTGCTTTTTGTACTCTTGTTTTTCTTTTTATAAAATTGCCAGGGTTCTACCCTTTCCAAAAAAAAACTATTTACGAGAATAAGAGAAACTTTTTCGTTGTCCAAAATCACATATGATTCACGCGAATTTGCACGCGACTTTAAGTCGCGTCCAAAGTCGCATGCATTTAGTGTAAAATCACATGTGATTTTGTACATAAACGAAGCTCCTCGCATTCTCGTAAATAGTTAGCATTCTCATTTGAACCTTTTTTATATAATATATAATTACTTTTAAGAAAAAGCACATAGTTACCACAACTATTTATTCATTTGCGGATGTATGTACAGTCGCAACCATTATGGCCTATAAAATATTACCCTAGTGCAAGCATCTATCGACCAATATATGCATTTCCATTATCTTCATGTTTATTATATAAAGGGAAGACCCCATGAACCAAATATGTGAAGAAATCAAAGAGATTATATATATGGAGAAGACGAAGCCATATTTGACTCTTATTCTCATTCAGTCAATATATACAGGCATGTTTCTGCTATCTAAAACAGTTTTTGATGGTGGTATGAGTACATTCATCTTTGTCTTCTACAGACAGGCTACTGCAACTCTTTTCTTGGTACCCTTTGCCTTCTTCATTGAATGGTTAGTTCATATATGGCTTTATATGATTATATACACACATATATACATATATGTACAGAGGTTCAAGGAAAACCTAAAAAAACGGAAAACCGAGAAGCAGGCTCGTAGCCCTCCATCTGGACCATATGCACTTGTGCATATGAGTAACCCGTATGACAAGTGCATACAGTCCAGATGGAGGGCTATGAGGGTGTTTTTGGTTTTCCGTTTATTTGAGGTTTTCGATTGAACCTCACCCTATATATATATATATGTGTGTGTGTGTGTGTGTGTTTTGATGATTCTTCAATCATCGATTTTCAATTTTATGACTGTTTGTTGTAGGAAAAAAATCACCACCTCTCTCCTTGGTTGCATTCTGCAAGATTTTTGGGCTATCTCTATTTGGGTATGTCTAATGAAATAAATATGATATTGGTGCATCAAGCTCATTTCTTTGTTATGATAGTGTTTACAAGTATTTACTAAAGGGTGCTGCTATCCCTATCCCTCCTACTAATTTCTCACTCACATTATTTCATACCTATAAGGGGTCATAGAAAACTCGTTTCTAAATGATCAGAAAATAGCCTCACTCAAGGTGAGTATGTTAAACTCGGAATCTATAACCAATCACGGTCAAACCTATTTTCCCGAAACCCAGAAGTTTAAGATTCAAACTTTTATTTTTTTATAAGTTGTGAATGTAAACTCCGAATCTAATATAATCGATCCAGATCAAACCAAGTTTGGCATAGCGAAATGTTTTGCCTTTGTACATATTGTTCTAATTATGTTACAACTTTTTGTGCTATTAATCAAGTCTAATATTCTCCAAATAAAACCTACTTTAGCAAAACGAAATACTTTCCTCATATGTTGTAAAAGAATTTTAAAGAAGCTTTAATTAAAGCTAAATTAATGAGTATCATTGTTTAAATAACATAACATAAACATCAATGACTTTGAAACACATTTTAAAGTACCATGTCTGAAATATCTTTTTGATTTGCATATTTCACAAATCCATTTTTAATGGGAGTGGCTAATTGGATCCCTAAGATCGTTAAATGCACCCATATAATCTAAAATCTTTCTTATGCACATCACTCTCAAAATTACCATTTTTCAATCTCGATGCACATAATGTCATTTTCAGAGGTGCAAATAGCAATCCCACGTGATGATAGGGACCGTCACAATCCCATATGACACAAAATAATCAAGACAACCCTTGCGTATCACAACGTGAAATAAATAAAAAGCACGGGTTAATTGCATGCATCATATATATTTTCATACATCATTTTTATATAACGTAGCATGAACAAATCATATTTACAGAATAAAATAATTCATTGCATGCAAGTCACCTGAATTTCACTTTAGTGTGTGTGCAATGCATACCTCTTTATCTCGTTCAATAAGCTCATGCCGACCTCTTCTTTTTTGACCCCGCCTCTTTTAAAACACTCAAACCAAATGAGTCATTTTGGTATCTATATTAAATTTTCAGTGTGCTTTTCCTTTGTGTTATCATGGCCACATATTCATCGTAATATATATATATATATATATATCTATATATATATTATAGAGGGATTTTCATTTGAACCAATATTTTGGTGTGAACTTGTGAACTTAATCCTATATAGCCATCCAAATCATTTTTTGATGGTTAAGATTAATTCCATGATTTATCTTATTAACCACCAATGATTTTAGGAATTTTTCATGATTAATCTTGACCATCGATTTTGAATTTGTACGGTTGAGATATGGTTCACAAGTTCACACCAAAATATTGGTTCACGAATGAAAGTCCCTCATATATATATATATAGATATCTATATATATATATATATAGATATCTATATTATATATATATATATATATAAATTTTTTTTTGAAGAGCAAGAAGACCATGCAAGGCAAGGAGCTTCGGTATATATATATATATAAGTAGGTTCGAATAAAAACAAGAATGCTTGGTATTTGTAGGAACAAATGAACTAATTTAAACCATATGTGATGTAGACATATATGGATCCCACATGTTAAATAAATATCAAAGACACAATTGTCGTGGCTCGGTGAGACATAACATCGTAGGGACCGTCACAATCACATATGACACAAATTAATTAAGACACAATTGCCGTGACTCATAAGACATATCACATGAATATCATTTATAGGAACCGTCACAATCCCATATGACACAAATTAATCAAGACAATGGTCCATCATTAAATCATATATGATTTATTTAATATGTAGAATCCATATAGGCTCGCATCACATGTGGTTCTAATTGAGTTCATTTGTTCCTATAAATTGGGATGATTCTTGTATGAATCTGCCTATATATATATATATATAGAGAGAGAGAGAGAGAGAGAGAGAGAGGAAAGTTCAATTGAAAACTCATTTTTCATTGTGAATGTGAGAACCACTAAAATCGCGCCACGTTGCAATATTCACTCTGAATATCATGCGTTATTCAGAGTGAATAAAGGAATGTTACTATAAATAATGCTTTATTCACTTTAAATAATGCTTAATATTCATAATGAATATTGCCACATGACGCGATTTTAGTGGTTCTCACGTTCGCAATCAAATTTGAGTTCACATGTGAACCTAACCCTATATATATATATATATATATATATCACCACAAAGGAATGTTACTAATGGAACATGTACTATAAAAATAAAAGGGGCACATGTTTTGGTGGTAAAAAATAAAATGGACTTAAGTTGTTTTCGTGAGACCGGCGAGACCAACACTTTTTTATATGAAACTTCACAACAAAACACTGTGAAGGTAAAAAATATTCGAACATTTGTAGTAAAAACACTGTAAAAGTTACGTTCACGGTGTTTTTTATGTGAAGGTTCGATTTTTTTACCTTCACAACATTTTTGTTGTGAATGTTCGGATTATTTGTTTTTTACCTTCACAATATTTTCGCTGTGAAAGTTTCTTTCTTTTACCTTGTTTTGGATTTTTTTTACCTCGACAATGTTTTTTTTAGTATGAATAGATACGTACCCGCACAAATTGCAGGGCGAAGTATGTATCAATTACCGATCCGAATAAATCATACATAAACTATTGAACTTTATGTATAAATTCAATGTTATTTGGTTAAAAAATTTACAAAGCTAATTCGATCGATAGTGGGTCTTCAAACTTATAACATTTGAGTTCATTTTGAACGGTTTGACTTGACCGATTATCATGATATAAATTGTTAAAAAAATTATTTCAAGAGGTATTGAAATATTTGCTAAAAATATTTGACGAATCAATGTAATACTTTTGAAATTTCAAGAATTCTTGAAATTAACTGTAATAGTCTCTTTATATAATCGTATCGATATAGTCACATAGATAGTATAGATTAACAATCACCAGGTAAGTTTTTTTTTTATAAAATAGTATAGATACATATAAAAATTATAGATAAGGGTGTAAAATTAAAAATGAGAATGTAAAAAAAATATAAAATAAATTAACTCATATGTATTCTTAATGTATTATAATAATACGATTAAATTAAAGAATATTCAATATTAAGGTCATTTTGAAAGTATTGTGAGAAAGTTATAAAGGTATAATTTATTGAAAAAGAATAATACAACAAGACTCTGTGAAGGTTAAAGCCGTCATCTTTGATTAGTCAATTATGATCTCACCGGTTGATGGACGCGATTCATGGAGGGTGATGATTGGTCAAAGATGAATTAGTTGACCAGATGAGTGGTGGAGATCACTTCTCTACTTCGTATTTTTTAGCACTTCTCATTTGAATCTAATACTATATATATAGTCTTAGGTTCAAGTGAGACCAATGTGTTTTCGTGAGACTGGTGAGACTAACACTTTTTATATGAAACTTCACAGCAAAACACTATGAAGGTTAAAAAAAATTGAACACTCATCGTAAAAACACTATAAATGTTACGTTAACGGTGTTTTTGGAGGTGAAGGCTCACTTTTTTTTGACCTTCACATCATTTTTGCTGTGAAGGTTCGAATTTTTTATTTCTTACCTTCACAGTTTTTTGAGCTGTGAAGGTTTCGTTTTTTTTTTAATCTTTTTTCGGATTTTTCCTCGATAGTGTTTTTTAGTATGTATTTACGATGAATGTTCAAATTTTTTTAACCTTCACAGTGTTTTCTTGTGAAGTTTTATGGAAAAAGTATTGGTCTCACCGGTCTCACGAAAACAATTTGGTCTCATCGGAACCTAACTCTCTCTCTCTCTCTATATATATATAGACTGTATTTGCCTTTAAAATTATATATATATAATATACTAGAAATTGCCCGTGCGCGATGCCGCACAAAGCATTTAAAATTCTATAACGAAGATGGATAATTGATCATTATTTTTTGACCCATGTGAAAAATAACATTTAAGATTTTTTTAACATATTTTTGTTCATATATGATTAGAGTTACCTTATTTTACAAACTCAATATTTTGTGCAAACCGTGTAAACTTATTTTCTTCCAATCAGAATGTAGAGATTTGGTGGGAAATAACCAATTGTCCCATGTGTTAGCCATTCATTTTTTAAATTTGAAAATAACTAAATTTTCTTGAATATAGGAATCTAATCATGGCCTTTGATTAAACTAATCAATGGTTGTGATTGGTTTACAAAGTTTGCACAAATTAATGAGTTTGTAAAATAAGGTGACTCTATATGATTATTTATCTTAGTATGATAAAGATTTAAAATGACACATGAAAAAATAGAGGATTAATAGTAAACTAAATGACTAATCATAAGGGTATTAACTGTAACTTCCAAATTTATAAACAATTTAACATTTAATGTAAAAATATATGAACAAATTAATTCATATGTATTTTTAATATTTAATAATATGATTAAAATCTAAAAATATTCGATATTGGACTCATTTTGAAGATATTTTCGAGACGATTATAATGGTATAATTTGTTAAAAATATAAATAAAAATTTTAATACATTTTACGCAATTTATATTATTTATGTTAATATAATAAGGGTGTAAAATGAAAAATGAAAAAGTGAGGGGGTAAAAGTAATTTAATTAAGTAACTATAGGGATACAGAGTGTAAGTTATCAATTGAAATATGAATTGAAATTGAAGACGTGGGTGAGAGGAGTTTCTAATTGATGCATTACATAGTTGTACTAAGGGAATTAAGAGTTGTAATATATATATATATAGTATAGATGTAATCTTGAAAAACGGTTTCTTGAAAGCAGTTGGTGAATTCTCTTTAATATATAGTATAGATATACTGTATTAAACGAGAAGAAGGTCCGACTTACAAGAAGCGCCAAAAATCCTAAATCATATGCGTTGAGGAACGGTTGTGTAGACAAGTTTTTACACAGTTGCGAGTTTTTACACAGTTGCTCATGTCCTTTTAGACGTATTATAATATCACATGTGACTTGGGTATTTTTGCACTTTTAATAAGTTGACGTGGTAGTTAAACACAAACATGATTAGATTAATACCTAAGTTAAAAAGGCCTTATTCGACATATATAAGAGCATCTCCAACAGCTATGCTAAAATAGGAAAAAATGAAGATTTTAGCATATTTGTTGCTCTAACAGCTATGTTATCCTCTATGCTAAAATAGAAAAATGAGGAGAGAGATTCTAAAAATCTTTAAATTTAGAGAAATCTCTAAATAGAGAGAGATTAATGTTTCAACCAATGATATTAATTGAAGATAAATGTTTAAGAGAGATAAATGATTATTTTAATATTTTTACCAATATGAACAATGTTAGAGTTGCTATAATAGAATAGCTGTTGGAGTTCGATGTAATTTTCTTTAGAAATTTATACCTTTTTTACTTAGAAAAAAATTAGTATAGCTGTTGGAGATGCTCTAAGATTTTAATAATTTCATTATTTTATTTCAATTAATAGCGAGATAATTAGACCACACGCATGTCGAAAAATTTCAGAATAGACATTACGAGGATTTCAAAAAACTATTTGACATTCATTTGAAAATTGATCAATTACTTTCTTACGAATTTTACAATCACCACTTTTAGAATTGTTTGATGCCTAGTTTCTTTTTTTCATCTTTTAAAGAGTGTGTAGAAACATATATTTATTAAAATATTTTGGATAAATCCCTTTTGATTGCAAAAAAATCATGAGTGAAGTCGATATTCAAATTTATACTAATTTTAAAAACTTGTTCCACCCCATTCTTGTGTAGAATCTCTAATTTTTGATCTACTTAGAACAATAATTAGATATGTTCATGTCATATGGATTCCTAGTAAACTTCTCAATGTTTTTAAAAATTAATGTATATTATGCATACTTTTGATAAGCGAGTAATTGAATATGATACATTCAAGATATAAAATTTGTACCTATATGGTTTCTAAACTCAACAATACTAACAATCGTCATGTTTCATATTTTTTATACGTTTTGTTTCAGTGATACATCTTCGAAATTTAAATTGGCCAATGATCAATTTGACATTTAAAAAATTTCCAGCTTTATGTTTACTTTGTTTGTCCTCAAAACCCTAGTTCAATTCTTTGTTTAATTACAATGAATGTTTGCTCTCAAATATTTCAGGATTACAATCAGCATGAATATCCATGGGATTGCCCTTACATATACATCTGCAAGTTTAGCTGCAGCAACTTCAAATTGCCTTCCTGCCCTTACATTTTTCTTTGCTTTTGTATTCGGGTAATCACCTCTAACTCTTCTTGTTGCCAATAATGTTGGTCTTTCTGTAGCCATTATACCATGTTTAAAAAGATTTTCTATTTATTGAGGCTTTCTTTCCAAAAATTCGGAAAGCAAATCGAATCAATGCATGCCAACTCTAACAAGAGCATCCACAAAGAAAGGTTCTAATTATAAGTAACTAAAAGTATTCATTCAGTGGCTTTTCTGTCGCTTGAGCTAGTCCGATTGGTGATGTAATGCTTTTCCGGTGTAGTGTTTTGTTAAGTTTCCGGTCTTAAGCGTCTTGCTAGGCTAGTTCTAACTAAATTTGTTGTTCAAAAAAATAGTTTTTAAAAATCAGTACTATGATGAAGAGTCTATAAGTCACAACATGTTTTTTGTTGTTGTACAAATACCTTAGTTTTTACAATGACTATTAAGTTAAATATTATATATTATTTATCGTGTATATATATTATATATTGATTTATATGCATATCACATTGAAAATAAAACATATAGGACCCACGAAAAAGAGGTTCTTGCAAGTGATATAGTATTGTAATAAAGTTGTATGAAGATTCTTGATTTGTTAAGTTGATAATGATTAACAAGAAAAGAAGCACAAAAAAGGTTCTTATTAGTCACTCTATTGGAGATTTTCTAAAGAAACCTCATTTACAGGATGGAAGCCGTGAAATTGCGGACAAGCCCTGGTGTTGCAAAGATTACTGGCATAGCTGTTTGCATCGGGGGTGCAGCCACAATAGCATTCTACCAAGGACCACAATTGCGACTATTGGTGCATCATCATCTTTTCTCTACCCCGACTCGACATAATGTGGCTCATGGTTCGAGTTTTAGTGGGACTTGGGTCAAGGGTGTGTTCCTCATGCTCCTTAGCAACTGTTTATGGGGCCTTTGGATTGTTCTTCAGGTACACTAACCTAATCTTAGCTCTCTAGGATCTCTTCTAAATATAGGTTAGCTTCATAGATAATCTCTGATATACACTCCTTTATTAAATCTGAGGCTTAAGGTTGTGTTTGACAAAAATAAGCTAGCTTATTGAAATGCTAGTTGGAGTACCGTTTCAGAAGTTTTTTTGTACCTTTTTTCAATTATAGCCTTATTATTATTAATTATTATACCCCAAGATACCTTTTTGGTTATTTTACATACTCATAAGCTAGTTTTTGCCAAACATAATTTATTCATAAGCTAGCTTATTAGCTACTAGCTAGCTTATTAGTCAACAACTAGCTTATTAGCTAGTTTACCAAACAAAGCCCAATGTGAATTATCAACTACTTAAGGTTCATGACCTCATGAGGTAGATGAAAGACCAAAATTTTTGTATGACACTTGTTTTATCTAACAACTATAAACATCGTGTAAACTAATTGGACCATAAAGTCATTCATTAGTTATACCCATAAAAACCCTAGCTTGTGTGACATTAATGTGGCATGTATTTTACATGCATAAGTTAGTTTAATTTTTTGAACTAGCTTAATTAGTTAAAAAAAGATGCATGGATTGATAAGCCATATGCTAGCATAAACCTAGTCTTTAGTAAAACTACTTCAATAGTTTGCTACTTAAGGCTTTCTTTTTATCTTTTTCTCAATTATACTCCCTTTTATACAATAACTCCTTGTATGTAGTTTTTAGGTTATTTCACATTGCTACCTAGATTATCAATTAGTTTTCATTAAAATTGAATAGTTTAATTATAAGCTAATAGTTTTCAATTTACATCGTTATCTAAACTCTCAATTACTTTTCATCAAAATTAAAGACTAGTTTAATTATCATCTCTTTAAGGGTTTTCAGCTAATTAACAACTATTTTTCCAATAGACAACTATAAGTATAATATATATGCAACAATTCAAGACGGTTTTACGTTTTCAGAATTTTATAATAATAATGAACTCCTGAAATATATTTTCATATTTCATATAATTATTTATCCTCTTTGGCCACGACGTACGATTGCAATTCAAGTTCTCATGATAATTAAAGGAGATAAAACATTAGAATAATCAGGATTTTTCTTACATAAAGCAATCACATATATAAAGAGCAATTAAAGTATAAACCATTTAATAAATAAATAAACAAATAAAAGTTTCTTTACGTAAAGAATACTAAATAATTAGCATCTTTGATATTCTTCTTAATTAATTACTTTAATTTGTTCCTCTTCCATAATTTTTATTACTGGGGAATATAATATGGTTGACAGAGAAATTATATTCATGTATATTGAAAGTAATGATAAACCAAGTCTTAGTCATCACATATATATATATATATATAGAGAGAGGATGGAATTTTAAACGAGAATGCTAACTATTTACGAATATAATAAGTCATGTTTAACATTAACGGAAAAAATGGATGTTGGAGACTTAATTTGGAAGGGTCTTAGTTGCAGCACAAAATGGAATAAATCAAATATGATTTTGTACATGCCTTCAATGTAAAATTATGTGATTCGGTCATGTTCGTGTTTCTTAAATAGTTAGTGCTGTACGAAAATGCATAAATAATGGACAAATCTTTAAGATTACAGACTTATAGAACTAAAGCTTAAAAAAGTATGAGAAACACTCAAGTAGAAATCTTACTAATAATTCAAAGCATCCAAATAAAAGTAGGCTAGAGGTCCTTAAATCGAGGACTAAAGAAAATCCCCTAATAGCACTAGCAAACTAAAGGTAATTAGCTATAAACAAAAGATAGTTTAATAATATGAGACAATCTCATGAGGTAGCTAGGGTCAATCTCATGTGGTAGCTTGGGTTAGGTAGCAAGAGAAACTAGCCGCGCGACTTAGGTTGGGTAGTTAGTCACAAGATTCAATTCTTTCAGCAGATTACGTGGTTGGATAAGTTGCTTTAGCCAATGGACTCGATTTAGGATAAGGGTAATCCTGTTGCTTGGTTTGTCTCTACAAATTCCAAGTTTCTTATTGAGGGATGTTGAGAACATCCACATAAGGTGTTCCAAAAATGGCTTAGGAATTTTGTGATGGTCTTTGGGACTCCATGGGCCAGACAATTTCCTAGTAGAACAATTGAACTATGAAGCTTGCGTCAATAGAAATTGTTGCTAGTGGTGATGCCACTACACCTTTCCTAAATATATTTGTAGTCTGGATCGTCTATATATATTTCTTTGAAAAGTTCATTTGCCCATGCTTTCTTGTGATGGAGTCAGAAGTTATAAGTAGAGTTGCCTTCCTACTAAGGGAATTTGCCACTTTGTTGAGGGTTTGAGATTTATACTTCATGATCACAAAGAACTTTAATTTATAAGAAATTTTCCCATCACACGTGCATATTGCTTAGTGTCTTCGGACTGCTCATGAATTATAGTGCTTGGTGATCGATGAATAGGATGGTTTCTTTTCACACTACACCTTGTGTTATAGATTATAAATTGACTTAGTATACTCCTGACTATAAAACCAAGGATACTGATTTTTTGGCCTCCCATAGTCTTAGAGATCGCATCGTGGCATACAATTCTTAGTCTTAGGTAATCCAATTTTGTCATGTTTAGTTAGAATATGGGAGCCATGCCCTCAGTGGAAATTAACAACATTCCTCCAAGAATCCATAAGAAAATGGGTAGGATAAATTTTTAAAAATTTTAGTAGTAAATTTCCAACGTTTGATGTCGTTTCTAAATCTTAACAATGAACACAGCTCGTTACCTCCACAATATCCATGCAAATGCTCTAAATCCTTTTAACATTAGGTGAGAGAGGAAATGCTCTTCCTTCTCGAATGCTAGATAGAGTCTCTAACTCCTTAGAGGAAATGGAGAGAAATTTATGGAATGTATTGAGAGACAAACAATCCTTTAAAAAGGCATCTGAAGCATTGTCTCACCCACCTTTGGCCTTTTGGTTGTTATCTCATATCTCAGGGACGGAGCTATTTAGGGGAACACGGTGGCACGGGCCACCGTTAAATTCCTCCGTCGTAGTGTAAAAAATTACGGTGCCACCGTATCAATTTGTCGTGTGCCACCATATATATTTTGAAACTACAATAAGGACACAAGTTTTCTTTGGTTGAGTTGATTAGTTACTTGCCTTATAACCATGAGTTGATGGGTTCAAGTCTTGCTTTAGAGACATTTTCTTTAGAATTTTGCTTTTAATTTCAAATTTGGTGTGTATATAAAAAAATTGCTTGTACCAAGAATTGAACTTGAGACTTCACCTTTGAAAGGCAATGAACCAACCATTAGACCATTAGAAACTTTGTATATTTTTTTTATATATATGTTCTTTATAGTTAAATGGTGCCACCGTTTGAAAAAAGTTCTAAATCCGTCCATGTCATATCTCCTAAATATTTCTTGTCCCTTATACCATGTAAAGTAATGATATGACAATAACTAATTTTCATATCTACCATACTCTTGTCAAACAAGGACATTCGATTTTATCTCAACGAACCAGATAAAATAAATAAAAAAACCTTATTTAATCATCCTAATTCAGATATACATTTAATGCTTGTGACTCATTGGGACCTTATTACATTGACAATAACTATAGCTCCTATTTTTAATTATAATGAAGAGCGACATCTAGCTATATACATCATCTTTACCTAAATGATAAAGCTTGGCAATTCAACTAATCACTGGACTAGATGATCATTATCAACATACACATTCATGTCCCTTTGTTCATATATCAAGATCGAACATGAGGCATAGCTTGTGTCATCCTTGTTATGTCCAATCCTAAGTTTCTTAATTCGATAATAGATTTATAAGATAGAAATCAATACCATAGACTAATTATTAGTACCACATATCGATCATCTGTGCATGCATGCACTTCCATAATACTATCTAATCGAGGGGCCTAGTGATATCTCTCTCAACATACAAGAGAAACAAACCCTATCTTGATCCATAAGTGCTACTAAGTGATATGTGATACATCTAAATAACCGTTTTGTCACAGTTAAGGGATGTTATAACCAGTTTTCAAAGTACACCACACATACAAAGCAAACTCCATGATCTTAAGTAAAAGGATTAACTGTACAATGGCCACATGATAATAGTCTATGACACTTACATGACATCCAATGAAACATTTTCATAGTGAGTCACGTCCCATACAAAAGATCCCATCTTATTCGTGCATATACTAGTCATAATGTATTAGTTCAAGTCACACCTAAATTAATACATGATTAGAGACATTTTAGAATACATTATTCTAAAGTCGTTATTACACTAAAATATAACACTAAATAATCCATAAACATAACAATTGAGCAATGTCTTTTACTTAATTAATATCACAACACAATGTCCAAACAGAAACATCTAATGATTGGATTTTGGGCATACACTACATGTTTTGTTTAGGTTTTTTTGTTGTTGATAAGGGTGATTAGCCTTTTCTTTTGGGACAGGACAACTTTGAGTCCTATGCTGCTAGCATCATATTCCACCTCGAAACCTTGCGAAAGTTCAGAAGTGCAAGAATAAGTATAGTTCATAATTTTTCTTTGATTAGGAAAAGCCTGCAGGCTTGGTTGGTGCCCGGTTGAAAATTTTCTTTTTTTAGACACTCGGTGATGGGTGCGGTGATAGTAGCGAAAATTTTGACAAATCTTTGACAAAACTTGGCTACTATTGTGTAGCATATATCTTGTCATTAACTCATTATCGACGTTAATGCCAACTACTCCAATAATAAAACCAAGGAAGAGGATTTTGTAGATGTAGAAAATAAATTTTTTTGTGTTAACAAACAACTTGTTAAACTGGAGAGAGAATTTTTGAGGTGCCCTAAGTGTTCCACTTCACTTTAGTTGTAGAAAAAGATATCATCAAAATAAACCACCACAAAGGAGTTTATAAAAAGGAATAATACCTAGTTCATCATCCTCATAAAAGCGCTTAGTATGTTTGAGGTTCCAAATGATATCATCAACCACTAGTAAAAGTTAATAAAAAGGAATACTATCTAGTTCATCATCCTCATGATGCTTTCCACTCATTATTAGGTCTAATTTAAATATATAGATCACGAAGATCGATTTTTGAGAAGATGGTTTAATCTGATAATTCGTGATTCGTCAAGCATGTCCTCTAATCCTGGGATAGGAAAGTGGTATTTGATGGTGTTCTTCTTTGTTGCTCGACTGTCAATGCACATTTGTCACAATCTGGCTCAATAATATGTGACATACATCACATGTAACATCTTCCTTGTAGTGCTTGCTAATTGAGGTGGAACTTTGTAGGTTTGGGAAACACAACCAAGAGGTCCCTATTTCACCCACCTAAGAGAATAGGGGGAATAATGGGGTTGAGTTTGGAGACCTAACTGATCAACCAACTTTTGGAATACTAAACTTTCACAACTAACATTGTTGATAATCATATTAGGTCAAGTTTAGAATTGATATTGAGGATGAATACGAAGAACACAAATTTAATTGGACTAAAACTCTCCAAATTGTATTAAGAGAAAATCACTCAAAACTCTCGTACAATGTTGTGACTAACCCTACTTGGTTGAGCCATATTTATAGGAAAAAATAAACAATTGTAATCCTAATACAATTAGTCTAGGACACAAACTATTATTAAATCCTTATCTTAAAGAACCAACTTGTTCCCCAAGTAAACATCCAACCTTAGCCTTATCTCGCTAGGAAGGTTCTCGTGAATTATCCAACATTCACCCCCTTAATTCACGAGTCGAATTAAGGAGGTCTTCCACACCGATCTTGCTTCGCATCTCCTTGAACTTGACACGAGCCAACGGTTTGGTTAACGGGTCGGCTCGTTGTTGATCCCCGGGTACATGCTCCACCAACACTTGCTCGTTTTCCACACACTCCCGGATAAAATGATAACGAGTAGCTATGTGCTTGCTTCGTCCGTGGAATACGGGATTTTTAGTTAATTCGATCGCTGATTGATTATCAATTCGAATGATGACTTTTCCTTTGTTCCACCCGGTCACCTCGTTCAACAAATCTTGGAGCCAAATTGCTTGACATGCGGCCGCTGTAGCCGCCATGAATTCCGCCTCGCAAGATGATAATGCAACGGTTTCTTGCTTTTGAGAACACCATGTGATAGGTGAAGAACCAAAGTAAAAAATATGCCCCGTAGTGCTTCTTCCATCGTCCACATCAACATTGTGGCTACTATCACTATAACCGATCAACTGTCTCGAGCTACCCTTCTCATACTTGATCCCAAATCCCACCGTTCCTTGCAGATATCTCAAAATGTGTTTGATTGCCATACCGTGTGATTCTCGTGGATCTTGCATGTATCGACTAATAACCCCGACCGAATACGCCATGTCGGGTCTCGTATGCATCAAGTACCGTAAACATCCTACCAACTTTCGAAAATTAGTTGCATCGATAGTTGGTTCTTCCTTGGCTTTTGAAAGTTTCGTTCCCGGCTCCATTGGAACATGAGCGGGGTTCGAATTTTGCATTCCAGCTTCCTTGAGAATTCGTCTTGCATAACTCTCTTGCTTAACCATAATACCGTCACTTTTTTGAATCACTTCAATCCCGAGGTAATATGTTAACTTTCCAAGGTCGGACATCTCGAACTTTGTTGCCATGCCTTTCTTGAACTCGTGAATAATATTAGAGCTAGTACCCGTCACGAACAAATCATCGACGTACACGGCTAGGATCAGAATATGCTCTCCTCCCGTCTTCCGGTAAACCGACTGTTCCTTCGAGCACTTAATAAAATTCATATCTTTCAAGATTCGGTCTAGCTTGGTATTCCAAGCTCTCGGTGCTTGCCTTAACCCGTAAAGGGCCTTTGTTAACCGATAAACTTTACTTTCTTGCCCTTTTACCTCAAACCCTTCCGGTTGTCTGACATGGACTACTTCTTTTAATTCGCCATTTAGAAACGCCGTCTTCACATCAAGATGATGAATTTCCCAACTTTGAGATGCCGCCAAAGCTATAAGTAACCGAATAGTCTCGATTCTAGCAACCGGAGCGAATGCGTCTTCATAATCAATCCCGGGTTGTTGAACATACCCTTTCGCCACCAATCGAGCTTTGTGTTTATTTATAGTACCGTCGGCATTTTTCTTCAACTTGAAAATCCACTCCAATCCTATCGGCTTCATCCCTTCATCAAAATTAACAAGTGACCACGTGTTATTTTTGTTGATAGATTGAAGTTCGGCTTCCATGGCTTGCATCCATTCACGTTTTCCTTTAGCTTCTTGAAAACATGTTGGCTCATTGTTTTCTGTTAAGAGAAGCCTCGCTCCTTCAATTTGAGATAAAAGAATATAATCAGCAAGATATTTTGGAACCTCGGTTTGTCTTGTAGACCGCCTTAAAATATTTTCAGAATTCTGATTTACAAACAGATCTCGTGAATCAGTCACTAAAGGTCCTGATTCGGTCCCAGAAAGTGCAGATGTACTGCTGTTGGACTGATCGGCGTTAGGCCCAGTTGAATTAGGCTGTTCATTATCTACGCTGGGTTGTGCAGGGCTGTTTGGCCCAGACATATTACTGGCCTGATCAGAATGGGCCTGTGAGCTGGAAAAGGATTCTGTTGGAACAAAATTTGAATTGTTTGAACCTTGTACCATAATCGGACCTGCACCAACATCCAAAAAATTACCGTAATAAGCAGTAAATTTTCCAGGTTCACCGTCTTCATTTTTCTCCCAATTCCATCTTGCGGTTTCATCAAACACCACATCCCGGCTAATAATAATTTTCCGGGTCTTTGGGTTAAATAAACGATACGCCTTGGAGCCGGGTTCCGTTCCGAGATGAACTAACGGTCTTGACCTATCATCGAGTTTCTTCAAGTAGGTGTCTTCAATTTTTGCATAAGCTAAACATCCAAACACTTTTAAATGTTCAAGATTTGGTTTTTCTTCCTTGAAACATTCATAAGGTGTTTGGTCCACCAAAGCTCTTGTCGGTACGCGATTGATCAGATAGGTTGCGTGGCGAGCGGCTTCTCCCCACAAATAATTAGGAACACCCATTGCCTTCATAATACTTCTCGTCATCTCCATTAACGTCCGGTTACGGCGTTCCACAACACCGTTTTGTTGAGGTGTATATGGAGCCGTTAGTTGCCTTGAGATGCCGGTATTCTCGCAAAAAGTGTTGAACTCGTGTGAATTAAATTCTCCTCCCCTATCGGTTCGGAAACATTTAATCACACAACCGGTAAGCTTCTCGATTCCTGCCTTGAATTTCTTGAAGGTCTCGAAAGCTTCATCCTTTTTCTTTAAAAGAAAAGTCCACATATATCTTGAAAAATCATCGATTAGTACAAATATATATTTATTACCTGCGATAGTGGAAGGCGAAATTGGACCGCATAAGTCACCATAAACAAGCTCCAATTTGTTCTTGGCTCGAAAAGTCGAAGAAGCCGGAAAGGACCGTCTTGGTTGTTTGCCTACCAGACATGATTCACAAATTTGGTTCTCGCACTTGATTTGAGAAATTCCTTTCGCCATTTGTTTTGACGCCATTGACTTCAAAGTTGCGAAACTTACATGCCCGAGTCTCGCATGCCACCCCAACTCATATCTCCTTTTCTTGCTTGTAAACATACCGGGCTTCCAACTTTTAACTTCACCACATACAACCTGTTTCTTGATCTCGTGACTCGCATAAGTAATCTCCCATTGCGATCATGCATGGTTAAGTAATCATCTTTCATCTTCACTTCGCACCCGGTTTCGGTAGCTTGACCTAAACTCAAGATATTGCTTTTTAGATCGGGTATGTAGTAAACATTTGAAACTAACCGTTGTTCCCCACTTGGTTCTTGGAACAAGATCGAACCCCTTCCTTGAATCGATACATACGAGTTGTCACCAAACTTAACCCTACCGGTTACTTGTTGATTAAGTTCCGAAAAAAACGCTCTTTTTCCCGTCATGTGATTACTCGCGCCACTGTCAAGGTACCAAGAATCTTCACTTTGTTGATCAAACTGGTTCGGTATAACTTTCGGCTCATTCAGAAAAACGATCTCCATAACTTGTGCCATATAGCAACCTGGATCCACGTGATCCGTCTCGGCCATGTTGACTTGTTCGTTTTGTTTTTTTCTTTCTGGGCAATTGGTCACGTAGTGACCCGGCTTGTCACAACGGTAGCACACGATCTTAGACTTATCCTTTTTCTGATTTTCGTTACCTTGGTTTTTCGACGGGCGAGGGTTTTGATTACCCCCTTCGTTACGATTGTTTCCATAGGATCGGTTTTTGCCTTTCCCACGAGGATTGTTTTGGCCCTTCCACTTCGTGTCACCCTTTTGATTATTCGACGACTCGACTTGATTGTAGAGTAGCTTGCCTTGCGTTTCAATCGGAATGTCATCACCCTTGATTCGTTCTTCATACGCCTTCAATCTACCCACAACATCTTCAAAGTCCACGGTTTTCACATCTAGCAACTGCTCTAAAGATGCAACCATGTGAATAAATCTTCTCGGTACACTAGTAAGGAATTTCTTAACCATCTTTTCTTCGTTAAATTTACCACCTAAAGTGGTAGCTTTGGAAGATATCGACGATAGCTTGTTCGCAAAGTCATCGATGCTTTCCGTTTCCTTCATCCGTAAACCATCAAACTCGGTGATCAAGGTTTGTAAACGAGCCTCACGCACCCGATCAGCCCCTAGATGTCGAGTCTTTAAGGCCGTCCACATCTCTTTCGCCGTTGGTAGATTACCAATCTGAAGAATCTGATTTTCCGGTATGGATTGAAAAATTAGTGCAATTGCTACACTATTTTTATCCACGTTTTCCTCTCCGGGATCGATCACCGTCCAAACTTTGTTCACTGTTAGCAAGATTTTCATCCGCATAACCCACACCGTGTAGTTTGTCGGTGTAAGCATCGGACATTGTAAGGTTGTTTGGTGTTCCTTCCCAGTTGGCGGCGGTACGGTTCCCATAACTACACCTCTTGGTCCACGTTTGTAAGTTATCAGACTAGAAGATGTCTTTGGGGATCCGTCAGGTGTTCTTGGTTCCTCAATTTCTTTTGCTCTTTCTGCTGCAGTTTTCTGACTTGAAGAGCTGCAGGGGATTAGCGACCAGATCAGGAGGGTAATCGCCCGACTGCGATTACCTTGTCGGGGCTGTGATCGGAAAAATAAGCGACTGAGATCTAGGCTCTGATACCAATTCAAGTTTAGAATTGATATTGAGGATGAATACGAAGAACACAAATTTAATTGGACTAAAACTCTCCAAATTGTATTAAGAGAAAATCACTCAAAACTCTCGTACAATGTTGTGACTAACCCTACTTGGTTGAGCCATATTTATAGGAAAAAATAAACAATTGTAATCCTAATACAATTAGTCTAGGACACAAACTATTATTAAATCCTTATCTTAAAGAACCAACTTGTTCCCCAAGTAAACATCCAACCTTAGCCTTATCTCGCTAGGAAGGTTCTCGTGAATTATCCAACATTAGGTACATTTTCGTTAATTTTACAATGAGAATTGGAAAGGTTATTTCATTGTCCTTGCTCTTTTGGTTGTACAAATACTAACTTGAGTAAAATGTTCACTCTCTTTGAAATCTTCCTCGGTTAATTTTATCCCATCAAAGTCATTATGTTCGTTCTCTTCGTCGCCATCTATTAGTCCCACAATCCATCAATTAGGGAAATTGTTGAACCTACTAGCTAGTAGCATTTGACGCCCTTTGGTCTTACATACGGGTTAGTCGACTTTAGTGTACTTGTTGAATTTTGGTCGACTTTAGTGTACTTGTGTAGTCGGTTAGCGTTCACATACCTTGGTTGCATTCAAGGTACTTTCTATAGAGGATTTGCTTGTACTTTTTAGGTAAGAACTGCTCTGTTGATCCTAGTATATTCAAGTCATCATGTATATTGATAATATTCTTGCTTTAAAATATGTTTCTTTCTCTAACTTCTCTCTAGAAAGATGTGAATGAAAGCTCTATTGATCTACTCTCTACAACAAACTCTTACGAATCTATTTATATGAAGACCATTACTACAAGTAAACTACAACTCAAGATCTATACTTTGACTTTGAAGATACTTTAGTTGACTTTGACTTTAAGAATTTTGACCAATCTTCGCGTGTTTAAACATTGTGATCTTGGATACAATATTTTTGTCCTAACAATCTCCTCTTGTATTCTTGATTACAATTAAGCAAATATCTAAAACTTTAATAATCTCCTCCTTTTGAAGATAGTCAAACTTTATCAACAAACAAAAACAATCTTCCCCTTATAACTAGAGATGCACATGTCCGGTTAAATAACCTAACCAGATATTTTAGAACTGGTTATTTTAAAATCGGTTATTTCAAAACCGGTTAAAAATAAACCGAGCAAACATAAAACCGGTTTTGAGCCTTCAAATTAATACTACATCAAACTGGTTAGGTTAGGTTGATAACCGGTTAAGACAAAACACCGGTTTTGGAAAAACCGGTCGGCTAGGGTTTGGGTTGGGCTTCTTTTGGGCTTGGGTTAAAAATCCGAATTTGTTTTGGCTTTTTATTTTGTTTAGGTTTTATGCTTCTTTAGTTTTATAATTATATAAATATAATTATACAAATACAAATACATATAATTATAATTTATAATTATATAAATATGATAAAAACAATACATATAATTATACAAATATTATACAAACAATGCATATAATTATATAAATACCAACCATTACCATTTACCAACATATTATAAATATAAATTCAAATAAAAATACATAGAAATTCAAATAGAAATGTATATATATATATATATGAGAGTTTCGTTGTCAACCACAATAGTGTGTTAACTTTGTTAACCAAATTCAACCAATGAAATTGCTCCGAGGCGGTGGTCGTTGTTGTGCACAGGTGTTTCGCCGGAGTTCATACGTGTTTCGCCGGATTAAACCGGAGTTCGTCGGAGTGCACACGTGTTTCGCCGGATTAAACCGGAGTTCGTCGAAGTGCACACGTGTTTTGCCGGATTAAACCGGAGTTCGTCGGAGTGCACACATGTTTCGCCGGAGTGAACTGGAGTTCGTCGAAGTGCACACGTGTTTCGCTGGAGGGAACCGGAGTTCGTCGGAGTGCACATGTGTTTCACCGGAGTACACGTGTGTATTTTAATTTATTTGTATTTTCCCAAAATACCCCTATGAACATGTTTTATGGATTTTTAAATATGGAATTATAAAAATTCCCTAATTATAAGAATTTAATCTTGACCCTAGATTTAGATCATTAATGGTTGTTTATGATGGGTTAACAAAAGTTAACACACTATTTTGTGGTTAACAACGGAACTCAACCCAATTAGGTTAGGTTAAAAACCGGTTATGTAACCAGTATCCTAACCGGTCTCGCTCCAAATCTCAAACTGGTTATAAAACCGGTTATTTTAATAACCGGTTCGGTTAGGATCCGAACCGGTTCAAACAAAACCAGTTTCGGTTAATTTTTTCGGTTTTTTGGTTTTTTCGGTAATTCGGTTTTTTTGTGCATCTCTACTTATAACAAACACTTTAGAATAAAATCTTTATGAACTTCAAAATCTTTGTGTTTATAATCTTCAACGTACACACAATTAATCTTCAGATCGAATAGATCTTGTCTTCATATAAATAGATTTGTAGAATATATATATTGATGATGAGATGGGGAATTAAAACAGGGAAGAGTCCTAAAAAGCTATCCTTCGAAGCTAAACTTCACTGCTCTTCAGTGCTTGTTGAGTTGCATGCAGTCGTTTGTGGTTGCCATCTCTTTCGAGAGAGAAGCTTATCGATGGAAGCTTGGTTGGAATATCAGAATCCTAGCTGTGGCTTATTGTGTAAGTGACCTTCATTTTTCCCATACATCCTTTAATTAATTGAGTACATTCACCTTCACAAACTTATTATTTTTTTACCTATATTCGTTGGACAAATAATACGATGGCACGTGCCACCATGTACCTTTATATAGCTCGGTCCATGTTCACAACTTTCGTCTAAAATGGTGTTAATTAATATGACCTTTTTTTTAATATCTTGTATATCGGATTTTATTGTAATGTATATCTGAGAAATGATGTACATTAGCTAATTGAGTAATTGGTGGTTAGGGTTTTGTGGTGACAGGGGTTGCATTCTACTTACAAACATGGGTGATTGAGAAGAAGGGACCAGTTTTTCTTGCCTTATCCACTCCCTTGGGCTTCGTTTTTACTACAGCTACGGCAGCATTACTCTTGGGGGAAATAATCAGCTTGGGATGGTATGTACGTTTTTTTAAGGCATATATAACAACATCGATACTACAAACACATATGCACACACAAGCACACCTTCCCGATGGTATCAGGGCAACCACGTACGGATAACCCACTAATCTGTCATTGTCCCAGCCTAGCTTACGTTGGACCGCGAGCCCAACCACAGTCTTTGACTGGGTTGGAGACAGGGACTGGATACTCCTCATGTCATGCCCTCAAATAAATAGTATATTTATTTTATATATTTTAAGTTAGGCTTTTAAAGTTTCACTTAGAATATATGTTGGCCCAGTTCAACAAGATTCAAAGATGAAAAGAAGCATTTCAACAAGAATCATTAGACAAAATAACGTGTTCTTGATTCATTAGAGAGCTCTCAAGAGCAAGAAAACACACACTTCACATACTTTAAACGACTTTGATTAGATTTTTTCTTCTCTCTTTCCCAAATCCTAGACCCTTTAAATATATAGTCCATTTTAAAAAATAAAACAAACCCATTAAACTTAAGCCCAAAGCAACTAGTTAATCATAAATAAATAACTAAAACTTACTTTATAGAACTTTCATTGATTGGGACAATTTGGTTCTAACAATATATTTTAATACATGTATATGTGCAATATTTTTATTATATTATATATATATATATATATAACTTATTTAACACTTTTGAACTTTATAAATTTTCTAATAACCCATTAATAAACATGTTCAAATCCATAATAAATGATAAATGTTAAAACTTGATCAATTAAGAAAAGATTTTTTCTCACTCTTTTAAAGCCATTAAAATCCATCTTATACATGAAAAAAACAAATTACAAAATATACAAGTAAATTAAGATGCAACGTACGGGATATATTTTTGGTTATTTTTATCATGTTTACTCTGTGTTTTATTTTTATATATGTTTGAAATAACGGAAAGGTACATTTAGTGGTCCAACGTCACAAATTTCTTTGCTCTCCAGTAAAAAATATTTTATTGTTATATCACATTTTTGGGAAAAAACAATGTGTTAAAATTTGGTTACATAGAAAATTATTTAGTTTCGTTCTATATATTTATTAAATCAGTTTTGCATATTCCCAATCACCTTTTAGCTTACTGGTCTTATCTTCCATCTTGGAAGCCACCATTTATTGTTATATATTTGTGTTTAAAGAGGTTTTTTATCCTGCGTTGCAGGGGAGAGGTAATGTTATAAAAATATCGACATAAATCAGTAAAAAGCAATTGAAGTATAACATAAATCAACAAAAAACAATTGGAGTATAACATAACTCAATAGGACAATTATGGTCCAAGCGTTGATTCATTATTAACCTACAAAAGAAAATCGTATGAGAAAATATAAAATTGAAATTGGGTTAATGTACGTAGCTTTTGTTATAGTCAATTTCTTTAGTTAACTATAACAATTAAAATTAGGATGATTATTTTTGAATTTCTAGAAGCCTAAATCCAAAAAACTCACATTTTCTATTACGAAACATATATGTATTATATCCATTGACTTCTTTCGTAAAACATATAACATAACATCGAACACATTTGAGTAAGTTTGAAATTTTAGCAGACATTTTATTTTATCCATTGACTTTTTTCATAAATCATATAACATAACATCGAACACATTTGAGTAAGTTTGAAATTTTAACAGACATTTGATGAGCTCTAATATGTAGTATTAAAATATAATATAAAAAAAAGTAGTAAATTAAGTTGTAAATGAAATTTATGGATGATATTTAAAACTTTACATGATACAAGAAATAGAAAAGTAAAAAAGAAGTAAAAAGGGAATAAGGTACACTAGCTTATGAATAGTTACCAACAAGTTGGTAAATGTTAGAGTTTTTTAATTAATGTCAATAAAGGCAACATTATTCTATATATAATTGCACAAGTTCTTGGTTAATTTGGGCCTGGGTTCTGGTTTTTTTTAAGCATGTTTTTAGCAACCAAAAGATCGCTCGAATAGTCGAATTAGAAATTTTCAATTTTAACTAGAGTTTTTTCGGGTTTTTCGTAATGAGATTGTTGGTCCTATTCAGCAAGATTCAAGGATATATAGAGAAGAAGAAATCAACAAGAATCGATTGCAAAATGAGGTGTTTTTGAATTTATTGGAGAGATCTCTCGTTACGAGAAAACACACTAACTAAAGTCGACTCTCATATGAAAACATGACTGCTTACCTCTCTCACAAACCCTAGACCTCATTTATATAGGTGTCCAATACATGTCAAGCCCAAGCCCATTAAGCCCAATAAATATAAGCTAAATATTACAATTAAGCCCAAAGCTTTCTTTATAAATTTTTTCTAATTAGGACAATTTGGTCCTAACAGAGATTTAACTAGGCCTCGAATTCTATGGATAGCTGGATTAGGCTTTAAGGTCAGGCCTTGGCCTTGGCTCACGCTTAATTATAAGGTAAGGACTTGAGGCTCGCTTGGGCAGAGCTTATTAAGTATGTTGATTAGATGGATATTAGAAAAGGTCTGAAGTTTACCATCTATCAGGCCAAAATAGTTCTAACATGTTACGAAGGTTTTATACATATGTGTGGGCGATACATATATACGTATTATAAAGTTTTACACACACATGAGGGAACTTGATAGTGTGTGACCGACTTTGCAAGCATCCTACATCGCACCTAAGGTCGTGTGCATCCAGATTTAGCATCAGATGTGATAGAGTACAATATCACATGTAATATGAGTCGTCTTTTTGTAAAATGATAGTGTTCTCATATTGAATCCAACTATATATACACATGCGAGAAATTGTGTGAGAATCATATGATGAGAATAGCTTTGAACGTTTCAAGAGAAACCGGAACTTCAATGGCATGTCTGTAAGGGATACTGGACCTTCATCTACTTTTATCCACATTCACCTTGACGTTTTAGCTAGGAACCCAACATTGATTAGGAAATCCAAAACTGCCAACAACAACTCTTAGCTTCAAGATGAATATTCATCATGAGTAACATATTTATTTATGATGCATATGAAAGTATTATTATCATGAATCACACAATCATGATAAATATAGACGTGTTATTCATCATGAATCACATATTATATTTATCATGAATAATACATGAATATGTTCCAACATTAATAATGAATTACCCATCCATATTCCTAATAATTAAATACAGAAATTCATATGTCATGCATCTTGCTGTAAGAGGTCCTCTGGTGCCTAATCAATTTTAAATTCTAATGAACTTTCCCATGTATATTCATATATAAAGCTTTCAATCATTACATTGTTTATTTGATATTGCATAACAAGTGTTATTAAATATATATATATATATATATATAGGGGCAGGTTCAAATGTGAACCACTTTTTTTGGTTGTGAACGTGAGGACAGCCGAGAGCGCGACACGTGGCGGATGACTAGGCGCCACGTCATGTCCATGGAGGATGACTAGGCGCGATTCATGGGAGGGCATTGAATTAAAGGGGGGGGGGGACCACACTCAAAGCCCCCTTTATTGACTAGTCTCTGCCACATGTCGCGCTCTCGGTTGTCCTCACGTTTACAACCAAAAAGTGGTTCACATTTGAACTTTCCTCTCTCTCTCTCTATATATATATATATATATATATATATTCTTATATAGGTATATACTGTTAACATCATTTGAATAATAATCTAACTTTACTTCTTTTCATGGATTGTATTAGTGTCATTGGAGGAATCATATTGATTGGAGGCCTTTACTTTGTTTTATGGGGGAAAAGCAGAGAAGATGAGATATTTGACAACAAAGCATGCTCAAACATGACCACAACAGCTCCACCAACATTGTTAGCCTAAACAGATTAATTAACTTAGTCATTAAGGCCTTATGCTATAATTGGAATAGCAATGTTTTAGGTCAAAGCTTTCTAATTTTGACAATTTTCTTGTACTTCTTTTGAACTTTTTTGTTCAATAAGTTATTGAAGTTTCCTAAGTTTATATATATATAGTTGGAGAACGACAAAGATCATTTTGAAGGGATTGTTAACATCTTCATGATATTGATGTAAAATAATATTTTTATTTAACCTTAATGGGTGTTGCGACAAACTGTCTCATATTGATAGAATATGATATCTGTGAACTCTTTAATAATCCTGGTATTACTTATGATTTATTGATTTTAGTTCTAAAATTTTACTATTCTAGCTTTTGATTAGGTATTTAACATGGTTTACTTTAATAACATCATAATGGTTCAATCAGCACCAAGGGAAACTCTACATGCAGATTAGATTTTGTTATAGAACTATCAACTATACTTAGACTTCCATCTTGAGCAACTAATTCATCTATCTTGAGTCATTTTGGTTGTAATCTTAAATGGCAGGACTAGATTTATATCCAGAGATCATTTTGATATTTTCTTTTTGGGCTAGTGTCTTGCTAGTTTCTGATCTCTTTATAAGTCACTGTTAAAAAAAATTCCTTTATCGTTAACATAAGGCTCTTTAGTAAGGGTTTCAACGTTTTTCAAGAGAAGTAGTGGTAGAATTTGGTATTAGACATCCTAAAAAATGTTGTTTCCATATTTGACTTGTCCCTTTATTTTTTGGAACAACAAATGTATTAAAATTAGAGGGAACCTAGCAAGACGTTAGCATGATGAGTACAATGAGAGGAAGGGATAAGGGTAAATTATATACCTATTTTTATCACATTTTGTTATATTTCAACGTAGATTTTTAATGAATTATATCCATTTTAGTTAATTTTTGTGTTTTTTCGAGTTTTGGTTGTAATACAAAACTAATATGAGTTTACCCTATAAATATATAAAAATCCTGACTTTTTAACATAATACATTACAACTTTGCAAGAAACAATTTTAACCGGATATCCGATTAGAAAATCCGGTTATCCGATTTTGCATAAAAACTATCCGAATCCGGTTTTATAAAAACCGAATTTTTTTCAAACTGGTTTGTTTTCAAACCGGATTTTAACCGGATTGGATCCGATCCGGTTTGACCAGATAACCGGTTTAAACCGAACCGGTTTCAAATCAAACCGGTAATGTCTATGTAGGCTTACTGCTGTTGGGCCTAAAATCCTAATGATAGTCTGATTACTGATAGATCAGGGCCTAATGAGTAATGAGTATTGAGTAATTGATAGATCATTGTGAATTGGAGCCCAAATTTTATGGGTCTGAAAATGTCCAACTAAGTCAAAGTCAGTAAGTCTAATACTCTAATTCAGATTATATTTCAATTGAAAAAAAAATCCAAGACACTTCCATCATGATCCATCATTCCATATGTAATTCGCTGAGCCCAATTAAAAAAAATCACGGCCCATCAAAAAATCACGGCCCACACCAATTCAGATTAGATTTCAATTGAATTTTCTGAATTTTCTAGCCCAAAAAAAAGACCCAATAGAGGACCGGTTTAGTATAAATCCGGTTAAAAAATATCCGGTTTCAATCCGATCCGAAACCGGTTCCATCAGATATGGATTTTTTCGAAAAAACCGGTTGAAATCTGAACCGGTTTCTAACAAAACCGGTTTCTGACAAATCCGAAAAAACCGGTTTAGTATAAATCCGATCCGGATCGGATAAAAATCCGGTCGTGTGCACCTCTACTTGGAAGGTGGCTCGTGTGCCGAATTTTGTATCTCGAAGATAATGGGCTAGTTTTGAGGAATCAAAGTTGATGGGCCAAAGCGGATTTCGTTGATGGGCCGATGAAGACATGATGGGCCTGTTGGATTTTTTAGAGTTAAATGATGGGCTCGTTTAATTACACACTATTTGGGCCAAACATTTTACTAACTTGGTTAACCGGTCTCATGATCCTGGAATTGATACTATAAGTATGTATGTATGTTGGGGTGGTGGTTTAACATACCATTTACCACCTCTTGATACTTGGTTTGTAGTTCTCACTCTTTGGGTGCATTTTGCACGGATGCGAGTTCGTTAATTTCTTGTTTCTTTAGTTCGTTGCTACTATAGTTTTAGTTCGTTGAGCTTCTTTCGTTTACTTTCCACGTTCACTTTTGGTGGCAACCTTCTAGTTGGTCATTATTTTCGATCTAGAAGGCGTCGAAAGTGAATATTGTTCCATTCTAAGTTTACTGTTAATGTTGGTCCCAAATAATCAAACAAAAAGAGGAATGATAGAGAAATCAAAAAGATGAGAAGAAAAGTTCTTGTGTTTATTATGAGATCTCAAGAGCATTACAAGAACACACACACAAACTCACTTTGCTAGACTCTCATTGGAAATGCCTTCTCACACTTTTCCCAAACCCTAGACACTATATATATAGGGTCCATTTACAAAAGCCCAAGCCCAAGCCCATTAGCTACAAATACTAGCTAATTACAAAATAAACCTTCTCAAAGCTTACTTTATAAAACTTTCACTAATTAGGACAATTTGGTCCTAACAATCTCCCCCTAAAGTTTTATAAAGGAAGCATCTCTGATCTTCTCCCCCTTGCTTTCGTCAGAAAACTTTAGTGGCGTTCGGCTACATTTTGATCTCCAAGCTCCCCCTCGATTGTAGCTCTTTATCTTCAGTTTCAACTGAAAGACCAGATCCGATTTGCAATAACCGCGACTGATTGCACGAACTACAACTCAACCTGTAAATAACTCGACACGTCTGATAACCGCATAATACAACAGCTTGCACCAGAGCATGTTGATTCATCCAACTATGTTCTTCTCCCGCCAAGAAAAACAAAGGGATAGATGCATGTGTGAGTTACTGTGCAGATCAGCAAGAAGAATAACGAATTTGACTTTGACCGCGTGTTGAATAGAAATTCAGCATAAGAGCTTTAAATCTGATAAGCTCACAATTGGGAACACTGAAGCTTGGATCACCGAGACAGCGTATGGAATGAGAAACTGGGAGTAGATGCTAAACGAGATACTCTACTTTGATCTCTCTACTTCTCAGAAAACAGTCGATTTCCTGAAATCTTCCAAAATGTCAAGCAATCAGATCCAGATCTAGTCTTCTTAGTCAGATGGATGACGACCGTCACTCAAAATTCTAGATCGCAACCGAGCCTCCACAACGGTAAAATGGTTAGGAATTGAGCACGTAATAATAGTACCATTCACCGAAGCTGGCATCCAAAGGAAATTTTCAACTCGCACTCCCGGGAGGAATAATTCCATCTAATAAAACTCTAGAAAAATGGTTGCAGAGCGTCAGACTTCTGAGTAATCTAACTAAATGCAGAATCCGTTCACCGTCGTTCTGAAATCGTTACAAATCTGACATGTCTTCAAAGAATCTGGAGCAGTCGGGGAAACGAGAGAAATTCAATTTTCACGATTGAAAACTGAATTTGGGCTAAAAATCGGGCTGATGTGATCTTTACGAATCAATTTGGAAAGAAATGTGGCTATTTAAGCGCAGTTTGAAGCATCACATGTATTTGAATCTGGGTGGATCTAGAGCGCAGCGGAAAGTAATCAATCATAAGCCTGATTGACCGTATAATCTTGAAAGCATATCTGAAGATGATTCCCGAACTAAATTTGAGCAAATTAACATCATCGGGAAGAAATTCCATCAAATAGTCCCAAACCCCGAAACCTGGAAGTCCCAAATCAGAAAAATTAAATTTTCCGAAAAAGATATGAAAAGCTAAAACTCCAGGGGCTGAATTTGTAAAAATTCAGAACTTTGAACTCAAGGGGTTAATCTTGTAAATATTCAGAACTTGAACTTGAGGGACCAAATCTGAATATATTTGAAACTTGAAGTACAAGGACCAAATTCGACAGAACTTGAAACATGAAGTGCAGGGACTGGATTTGAACACTTCCCCAAAGTTGATAAATAAATAATCTTGTAAGTATAGGGGCTGGCAGCGTCAAGTCTTCAAACTTGAAAATTTAAGTCATCAATAACTTGAAACTTCAGGGACCAAAGTTGTAAAATTCTTTTAAACTTACATTAAATTCAAGACTGCACGATTCGGGAAACCAAAGGTCGTGGATTCGGGAAATCAATTTTTTCTTTTTTCTTTTTTCTTTCTTTTTTAACTTTTGAAATTCAAAATTAATTTCCAAACCAACAATCAAAATCTCACTTCTTATTTTGATTTTAACAGATCAATGGCAACATATGATGTTGGAAAACTTGAAAAATCAAAGGTTCCACTTAAAAACGAATCGGGAAACTCGAATACCCGAGTCGGGTTATTCATGTTTCCCGAGTCGGGATTTGAAAGATCAAAGGTTCCCCTTAAGAACGAGTCGGGAAACCTCGAATACCCGAGTCGGGTTATTCATGTTTCCCGAGTCGGAATATAATCACAACCCAAACATCAATCTTCATCATCTCCATCAAGATCCAAACCCCAAAACTCATATTCAAACTTTTCTTCAAGAACAATGCTTCAAAACCCAAAAAAAAATCCTCTTTGAATGATTCCATAGGAACAAACAAATCTAATGATTTGTTTGGCTCTGATACCATTTGTTGGTCCCAAATAATCAAACAAAAAGAGAATGATAGAGAAATCAAAAAGATGAGAAGAAAAGTTCTTGTGTTTATTATGAGATCTCAAGAGCATTACAAGAACACACACACAAACTCACTTTGCTAGACTCTCATTGGAAATGCCTTCTCACACTTTTCCCAAACCCTAGACACTATATATATAATAGGGTCCATTTACAAAAGCCCAAGCCCAAGCCCATTAGCTACAAATACTAGCTAATTACAAAATAAATCTTCTCAAAGCTTACTTTATAAAACTTTCACTAATTAGGACAATTTGGTCCTAACAGTTAACAACAAGTTTAGATTTATGTTTTTAAACATTTACTCAACTCGTCTTTAATTTCCGTCAATTTATTTTTATGGTTTTACTTTTGAAGAAATTTTCACCGAGGCTATATGTGGGTAATATTTACTCCTCGTGGCACGTGTTAAAGTATTCAAAACGCCAAAACATGAATTGTTCGTGTTCGTGTTTCAAGTTTACTGTAATTAGTTCGTTACTTAATGCACAAGTTACCGATTTCATGAATGTTTTTACTTTTCTTGCTATTTAAATTCCTTGTATTTTAATTTTGCTGCTCTTTACTTTTCTTGTACTTTACTTTACAGTTATTTACTTTCATGCAATTTAAATTCCTCTCAAATTTCTTTTTCTGCACTTTATTTACACAAGAAATCTTTTTCTTGCGCAGAAATCTCCATTATTTGTCAGTTACGTTCTAAATCTTTTACTAAAATAAACCTAGCGATGATGGATTGAAAACCTAGCTAGGGATATGAAACGAGGTTAGGATTTTATAGGGTAAAAAGAAAAATATTGTAAATTATATATAGTTATTAAATTCTTAATTTGGCATATGAAAATCTGTTAATCTTTCAGAGGTTACAATTGATGTTAATTTTGACCCAGATGAGGTTTGATATTTGAATCTCACAACTAGGGAATTTTTCTGAGTCTAAAAGTAGTTGTTTGTGAAAGGAGGCAAAATGGATTAGAGAGCTGTTAACAGATCTTCATTTCTGCCCTTGTCCTACTCTTTCTATTCCTATGTTTTTTTATAGTGAGGTCACACTAATAAAAGTATACAATGTCGTATATAATGGGAAGTTACGACATACAGGTCTTCAACAGAATTACGTGAGACAATTGATTGATAATGGTACCATAAGCATAGTGTGTCAAGTCTTGTGGGAACTTGGCAGATCCACTAACCAAGCCTATGACGAGAGACTTGGTAGGATTAAATTCTAGAGACATGGGTCTAAAACCACGTAGAATCAGTTTATGATGGAAACCCAAATTGTACTTAGTGCTCTTATCTTACAAGTTTAACGGGTAACAACAAGTCACAAAACTGATAGAAGTTACTATCAACTGATAGACTCATGTAGGGTAACTGATAGTATGAGATTGCTAAGAACAAGGTTGAATATAAAACTCTTAACAAAATTTCAGAAGCATCTTAGTAACGAAGATGTTATAGAATTTTGCCTATATGACTGAAGGGTTGTGCCGCCTCAAACAGAGAGTTGTGGTTTCTCTTTTAAAGGGTCATGAAACAAGATTTAGCGCATGACCATATTCACGCTTAGTGAGAATGCAAAGAGAAAAGATGATGTGTGTATATAAGCCCAAGCGATTATAAGATTCAAAGTTAAATTCTAAGGATACTTCTGATTGACTACTTCTTACATAGTCACATAAAACATGGTTTAAATTAATCCTTAGTGATACCACTATGACAACATTTTTTATGAAAGTTAAAAAAAACTTACCAACCCAGTGGGGGATTGTTAGAATTTTAATGGAGGTTGGAAAAGTTGTTCCATCCTACATTGTTAATGAGTATATTAACATCATTTATGTTAATATGATAAGGGTTTTATACGAAAAATTAATTAAGGGATTGAAAGCAATTTAATTAACTAAATATACCGGTATAGAATCTTGAATCTTGAAATATTGGAAAAAAACATAATCTCTTTATAGAATAGTAAGTATATCTAATAATGATGTTGTGTAATAGATATGTTCAAATTATAGTCGAAATGCTGACGAATTTTCAACACGTTAACTAACACATTGTTTTGGTAACTCTCTAGAATAACAACAGAAAAATTAGTGTGGAGGAGTACCCTGGTTTACCTTACGATATCGTTCCCCACAATGACGTGGAGTTGTAGGAGCGTAGTGTTAGACGACGGCATAAGGGCTAAATTTTTGGATTCGGGACCACTCTAGATTGCCGATATGCTATGACCGACCATCCAAGTGTCAGTTTGAACGGGAGCTCCCATTGCAAAGAGAAGGCATGCTTATCAAATGTGGAATAGTTATATGTTTGTCGAATGTCGTCTAACTTTGTTTTATCGTTTGTCGAATGTTGAATTTAAGTGGGAGGCACTAAAAGAGATGGCACAACACAAAAGAGAAGGAAGACTCAAATATGAGAAGGAGATAAGGCAAGAAAGAGAAGCACTGACTTTTGTAGGAGGGGAGGGTGAAGATATTTGAAGCCTTTTTGAAGCGGTGGAACGACGGAAACCTCCCCCTCCCACATTTTAGGATTAGGATTATTTGTATTAGGATACTGTATTTTGGAATTAGATTACCGACATTATTTTGGACAATAACAGCTTTTGGGTATATTTTTTGTTTTTATAATCGTCTTTTAATTAAAATAGTATTTTGGATAATAACAGTTTTTTGTTTAAATTATTTTTCTAATAAAAATAATAATTACTTCGGATTTCGCACCAATTATCAATCGGTAAAGAATTAAACAGTAATTAGTTTAAACTAGTTGATAAGCCCGGGCTTCGCACCGGGTTTATAAATAGTAGCTACCGACACTTTAACATATTTCAGTTAATATACTACGTATAACTAAAACGTAAAATTAAATATAGAAAACTAAAAGATATAAAGTGAATAAATATTATAAGTTTAGGGGTCTGATATGTAAGTTTAAAAGTGGGTATAGGATTCGGGTCGGTCGGAGCGTATATACAGTATATAATAAAATAAATACATGAAAAAATATTAAAATGTATAATGGCGTAGTTTGTTAACATTAAAACGTATTTTTTTAACATGTTTTAGATCGTATCCACGATAAGATTATGATGGCGTAATTTGTTAAAATTAAAACATATTTTTTTAACATGTTCCAACCAATATACGATATATGAGTAAAACATAAAATGAAATAGAGAAAAGTAAAGTTATAAAGTGAATAAATATTATAGGATTCGAGTCGGTTGGAGTGTATTTATAGTATATAATAAAATAGTTATATGAAAAAATATTCCATATTAGGCTCATTTAGATCGTATCGATGGTACGAATATAATGGTGTAATTTGTTAAAATTAAAACGTATTTTCTTAACGGCTTTTTGCCAATATACGATATATGATTTAAACGTAAAATGAAATATTGAAAAGTAAAAGATGAAAAGTGAATAAACTTTATAAGTTCTAAGTTTAGGGGCTAATATATAAATTTGAAAATGGGTATAGGATTTGGGTCGGTTAGAATGTATATATATATATTATACAATAAAATAACTACATCATAAAGTATTCAATATTAGGCTCATTTCGATCGTATCGACGATACGAATATAATGGCGTAATTTGTTAAATTAAAACATATTTTTTTAACGTGTTTTAAACAATACACGGTATATGACTAAAACCCAAAATGAAATATTGAAAAATAAAAGGTATAAAGTGAGTAAACATTATAGGTTCAGGGACCAAAAATGTAAATTTGATAATGGGTTCTAACTTTAGAGGCCTAATATGTAAGGTTAACTACATCAAAAAATATTCAATATTAGGCTCATTTCGATCGTATCGACGATACGAATATAATGGCGTAATTTGTTAAAATTAAAACGTATTTTTTTAGCATATTTTAGCCAATATACCATATATGACTAAAATGTAAAATAAAATATTAAAAAGTTCAGGGGCTATAAACGTAAATTGACAATTGGAATGGCAGGAAGACGCGCGGGTCTTTGGCTGGTCACGGACGGGTCATAGGCGGGTCTGAGTCAAAAACTGAGAGAGAGGCAGTCGGGTCGGGTCGGGTCGGAGCGGGTGGGGCAGTGTTTGTGGGTCGGAGTTCCTGATAAATGTATATATATAGTAATTAGTTTCTTTAAATAGGCCGTCTGTCAGAAATAGCTAGTCATTGGTAAAAACATCCGTCATGACCCGTCAGAAAGTATTAACCATCGGTAAGCCGTCGGTAAATATAGTCGTCAATGATCCGTCAGTAACTGTATTAACGAGGTCCCAGACCATATATTAGCGACGGTTCCTCCAATTTTCCGTCGGTAATATAGCCGTCATGTGATTCGTCAACAACATACTTTCGACGGTTCCTCTGATTTTCCGACGGTTTTGTTTGTCGCAGACGGTCGTTGTGTTTTGTAGTGTAGATTAGCTTTGATTATTTACAAACAAAAATTTTGACCACTATGCTAATTGATATACTAATATTACAATCATGGAACTCAAAGAAAGAAAGGAGGTTCAAAAGCAACACTAACAAAGAACTAAAGAACAAACTCACATGGAAAAATTTCTTCAAATATTGATGTATAAAAGGTAACGTATTTACGGATAAACATTTGTGAGGATTTTATCTTGGCCAATATCGACTTCTAAATATTTTCCTACTTTACATGCAAGTCACTGTATGCTAAACTAAACAACTACATCTCATAGCTTCGAACAGGATGCTCGGGTTGTAAAGGCATAATGACAACAGTACTAACACTCTGTGGCTCTTGTCCCTGAAGTTGTGATGGTGTTGCCGTACTACATGCCCCACCTGACAAAATCTTTTGACATGTTTCTACGAGGGAGTGCCGACAAGTTGGGCAGGAGGAGTGTGAACTTAACCACTTGTCGATGCATCGAACATGGAATCCATGGTTGCATTTTGGTAGTATTTTGACAAGTTCTTCTGGGACAAACTCACTTAAGCATATCACACATTCCTTGTCCAATCCAGGTAATTTAAGTCCTTCCCAATAGCGAACAGTTGGGAAAGTCTTCAACGCCTTCTTTTTAAGTCCATGGTTGGCAGACTTGGCCGGTGCGCTTTGTACGCTAGTGATGGACTCAGAGTGAACCATACGTGAGCATCTTAATACACACCTGATGATAGAGTTCAACCCCAAGGAACAAATGAGAGCACACAGAAGCACCGAGAGAACCATCACCACGTTCGCGTCAAAGCTCTTGTTTCCGGTGAATTGACTCGGTGTTGGTGGCGATGCCGTCTCCTCGACTCCGGTGCGCACCGTTGTTGCTATGTGTTGGTAAATAGGAGAATGAAGTAGAAGCTTTCTTGATTGAAAATGGTACAAGTTGTCTTGAAAGAGCATCATAGTCAACATTTTCACTTGTTGGTGGTATAGAACTAGGTTTTGTTATAAATGTAGACTTCAAAGAGAATCTTATATATAATGGAATAAAGTGAGCTCCACAAACAATGAAAAGCCCATTTCATCTCCACTTTTGTATACCCATCGCATAAAATATAATAAAAGTAGATGTTTCATAGAAAGATGGACCTACCCTTTATTTCAATGATGGAGATTATATATATCTTAATTGAGAAACCTCAATCTGTCGTTATTTCAAAGGATTTTTAGAGCCACCATGTGGAATTTTATCTTATAATATAGTTTTATTCAATTATTTTGGGATCTTCCACCAAGTTTTGTGTATTGCTAATGGATTCCCTAATCAAATGGACCCCACCCACTTACTCCATTCATATACTTTGAATCATTAATCTCAAGACTAATTTTCAAGGAAACCTTCATTACTGCGTTGAACTGTTTGTTTTTTAATCAATCGATTTCAAACATTGTTTCAAAACGATCATCATACATAGAAGAAAACCCTCTAAAAGAACCGTACTTGCAAAACACTAAAGTTTATAATATATGATTTAGTAGCTTAACATAAAACGAATATACTAATAAATAGGAGATAGATTCTTCCACTTAATAAATGGATTCTTCCACATATATGGTATAGGTAGAACACTCTTAAAGCTAATGTACAAGTTAGTAAATCATTTATCTTTGTTAGATGAATCAATTTATTAAGTAGAAGAATCACCTCTCTATGGGTAGTATGCGTAAATGCGAGTTTTCTTGTAAGATAAATTGCCAAATACACTTGTTACAAAGATAATACGCTCTCATTAAAAGTATGGTGCTTTTTAGTGTTCTTATTCTTATTCTTTTAAACAAAAACCGTGGACTATACTCTAAAGTAGGGGTGGCAATTCGCGGGTTGAAGGGTTGGCGGGTCACGGGTTGGCGGGTTGGAGGGTCAGAAAACCTCAACCCAACCCAACCCATTTAACTAATCGTGTCGAGTTCTTCAACCCAACCCACGAAGGGTCGTGTCGTGGGTCGTGTCAAGGGTTGGCGAGTTGGCGGGTTGGTGGGTCATTGGCGGGTTGGTGGGTCATAAATGGGTTGGTGGGTCATAAAAGGGTTGATGGGTCAGAGCTCATACTTTATATAATTCAAATAAAAACAAGTAGACAACATCCAGAAGCAACCAAAATACCAAATACAACCAAGTACCAAAATACCAAATACAACCAAACAAGTTTCAAGTTCAAATAAACATGTTTCAAGTTCAAATAAACCAAGTTTCAAGTTTAAACAAGTTTAGAGTTTGTTTGACTTTTCGGTTTTCAATTCATAATTGATTTTTGATTTGTAATTTCTTTAGTTTTTTATTTTTTATAATATAATAATAAGTAAATATATAAATATAAAATAGTTATTTAAATATAAATGGGTTCGCGGGTCAACCCGCCAACCCGGTGGGTCAACCCGCGAAATTTGGCGGGTTGGCGGGTCGGCGGGTTGACGGGTTGGAGGGTCAGAAATCCTCAACCCAACCCTCGAAATCTTCGTGTCGTGTCGTGTCGGGTTGGCGGGTCGTGTCGGAAATTGCCACCCCTACTCTAAAGTCAAGTGTGAGTCAATTATATGTTCTTCTATTCTATCCGTACTACTAAAAGACATGGGTATTGTTGACAGTTTTTCGACGAAAACGAGCGTCAACAAAACCTGTATTCGGTAAAAGCTAGCTACAATTTTTCAATGACCTTTACCAACAGTTTTCCGACAGTTTCATATACTGGCGGCTTCGAACGGTTTTCTGATGACTAACTAAAAAACATAAAATAAATAAATAAAAAAGCGTCATCGGTAAACAATTGTTAAATTCCAACTGCTTTTTAACAGTTACTTCTATCGATAATATACAACTTTTTTTGTAGTCATCACCCTTTCCCTTCCATGGATTTTCTTAACAAAAAACCCTATTGATGCATTTGGTTTGTAGGAGTGAAATGAAATGAATTAGATTTCATGTAGGGATTTAGATTTGGGTTTATGTGTCTAATTTGTTGGATTTAAGTGGATTTGAGTTTCATTCTTTATGAAAAAATTATTATAATAATAATTAAATTATCTTTTTTAAATTGATTATTGGGAAACAGATGATTCTAATATATTTTAAAACATTTATTTTATGTTTTAAAACATTTATTATATACAAATCTATGAAATCTCTAGAAATTCTAGCTATGCTTTATGATTTTGAAATCTTATATTTAAGAGATTTCAAATCCAAAAAGTCCTAAACTTATCATCACTTTAAGGAGACCGATATTATATGAAAAATCTCTCTAGGTAAAAGTGTTTCATTGAGTACACTAGTATACTGTTTAATAAAATTAATAGTCTTCCATTTAGTACACTAGTATGTTGTTTATAAAAATACAAGAAAAGTTATCTATAAATATATTTTTCTAATAGAATAATATCTTACAAATATACAAGATAGCTTATCTACACTTTATTGAAAATGAAGAGTTTAGTGCAAATAAATCTTAAAAGATCACCCCTTTTGTGGCCGATAACTAAAAGGGCGTTCATATCAATTGCACTGCTGTTTTCTTCACTTTTTGAAGTTAAAAGTCTCTTAATGTTGGCATATCATGGCAATATATGTGCACTACTTCACCAAGTGTATCAACAATTATTAGAAAACAGAACCTTTTTACCTTTCTGCATTATAAAACATTAAACAATTAATTTAAATCAACTTTTAACCCATTAGGTGGGAAGTTAATGAATTAAGTAATCATCTATACTATACTATATACCATAATGGAATTGAGAAAACTTTTGAAAACTATGTTTTACGGATCAAGTGGTATTTATTGATGAAAATTATTTAAAGTAAAAAATCTAAATTGAAATTAAAATAATCATTAAGTTATAAAGGAATAGTTAATTATTATTTTTTTAAAGTATTATTTATTAAACATAAATTAAACTATAATATCGAAAATATTAATTAAACAACTTATACAGAAACAAAGAACTTTAAAATTGTTAACTTGATAGTTTGTCTGATGTTGTTTTCAATTTCGTATAGGGTCCTCATCGAGTTTATATTTTATTTAAAACATAATCATATTTTTAAAACTACATAACTGATTTTAAAGGCGAGAAACACAGAATAAAGAGAAGACTAATATACTTTCGGTATTAATAACAAACGAAACCAAACGAAACTTGTTTATTAACGTTAATATCTTTTGAAAGATACCAACCATATGATTTAAAAAATATCATTGTTTTTACATACATTAATAACTTCTAATCATCCTATATCTAAAAGAAGATTAAAGCCTCAATTCTCAAACCATTACTGACGTTGGGTATTAATTTAATTTTAAGATTGATGGTCCCAAAGTAGTTTATTTTGACATTAAAAGTTTAAAATGGTGATGAAAGTACATTAAGATGAGGGGACATGGATGTTGGGAACCGAAGGCACTTACGGTGCGCAGTGGATAACAAAACGATTCCCAAACCCGGACCCATCTTAAACCCTAACAGACACAATCAAAGTGGGTTTAGCAATTTTACCTTTTGCGAGTAGACTTCCGGAAAGCTGGCAGGGGTTACACCGCTGCTGACACCACGCGAGAAGGTTGCTAGACCACCACCGAGGATTACCCGAAAAACGAATACGAACCTCCTTCTCTTGGAAATTCGGCGCCGGTTTTTAGGGGAGAGAGAGAGAGAGTTTTTTCTGAGTTGTAGGATTAAAACTGAATTGTTATATTATCTGATAAACCCTCAACCCTCTATTTATATGGATAAAACTTGGCAGAGTTTTATTCCATATAAGATTCTTTGGTAATTATCTCCAAATATAATTTCCATAATTAATTCAACTAATTAATCAATTTATAAATAGTTTAACTAACTATTTATTTTAACTCTCTCATTAAATAATTAATAATCAATTAATTATTTCTCATATAATCCAAATGTTCTCATTTTTGGCGTGCAGCGGTGTGACCTACTAGTGTCTTATAACATTGGACACGGTAAACCCTGTTACTATCTTGCACATAATCCTAACAGACTCCCACTTGTGCCAGACTAGTAACTGTACTGTTACCATTAGCCTAAGGAGGTCCCTAGCCAGACACTTAGGTTAACCAGGTTATAAGATCTCTTACATCCAGAGATACAATTCACGTTTGAATTTGTACACAGGTTCATTCCTTTTGCACACGATATTTCTAAAGTGTTTTAAGACATGGAGTGGAGGATTCATTTCTTAAAATCAAGTATTTCTTGACTCTGATTCCGATTGCCTGCAGTAATGGATATTACTAAATAACGCCTGTTATTCTATCCGAGTGTGGCCACGCGTTTTCTGCCAATCTTAATCGTCAAGGGGCCCGGAAATATCTCTCTTTTGAAAGAGGTGCAAATCCCTTCTTGACTACTTGCATTTGGATCCACGGCTTCCGCTGCATCTAGTCACGTCCCGTATGGCCACCCTGTTACGGTGTAGCGTTAGTACGTGCTAAGAGTACAGTAGTCCTCGCGTTCCCAAACCAAGTATCTCAGGTCTAAGGACAACCTATCAAGTCAGTGCTTATGACTGAGGCTCCATGAAGCAGACTTGATTACTGGTCACTTCCAATACCCAAACACTCTGATGAGTATCTATAAATACTTGGTCACATCACTTGTGCTTTTATTCTCTACTTTGAATAAATCATCAAGTATTTATAATAGCGTTAAACTTCCTATTGAAATTCCCATTTCAATAAGTGGCTACGGAAATTTAGATTTCATACAAAACTTTGTAAAATCACGGATACGTTAAATATGCAAAAAAATAGTTAATTTAGAACAATCATAAAACCTCCATTTATTTCCAACACACTGTGAAATAAAAACTTTACATGATTATACTGTTTCTAAATTAAACTATAGTAATAATTAATAAACTAAGAACTAGCTACTGGTTTCCAGGTACTGCATCCCAATGGAATTCGCATGTGCCTCATGCTTTACCCTTGCTAGTGGCTTTGTCAGCGGATCTGCGACATTGTCTTCTGTTGGAATCTTGCATATTCTCACATCTCCTCTTCCAATGATCTCTCGGATGAGGTGATACTTCCTGAGCACGTGTCTTGACTTGTGATGCTCTCTAGGTTCCTTTGCTTGCGCCACGGCTCCCGAGTTATCACAGAATATATCGATCGGTCTCGAGATACTGGCAACCACTCTGAGATCCGATAGAAAATTCCTTAGCCAGACAGCTTCCTTTGCCGCATCAGATGCTGCAATGTACTCTGCTTCTGTAGTTGAATCTGCAATTGTGTCCTGCTTCGAGCTCTTCCATGAGATCGCACCTCCGTTTAGGGTAAAGACGTACCCTGACTGTGACCTGAAGTCATCTCTGTCGGTCTGGAAACTAGCGTCAGAGTATCCGGTGACACTAATTTCATCCTCAGAACCTCCAAAGACCAAGAACATTTCTTTCGTTCTTCTTAGATATTTAAGAATGTTCTTGACAGCCACCCAATGGGGTTCACCCGGATTCTGTTGGTATCTGCTCGTAACACTTACTGAGTAAGCAACATCGGGCCTAGTACACAGCATGGCATACATAATCGATCCAATTGCAGAAACATATGGGACCGATTTCATCTTGTCCTGATCTTGGCTAGAAACAGGACACTGTGTTTTACTTAACACTATGCCATGTTGCATCGGGATAAATCCTTTCTTGGATTCATCCATCCTGAATTTCTTCAGGATTTTATCGATATACGTACTTTGGCTAAGCCCGATAAGCCGCTTAGATCTATTTCTGTAGATCTTTATACCAAGTATATAAGCGGCTTCTCCAAGGTCTTTCATCTGGAAACATTTGCTTAACCAACTCTTAACACTCTGTAAAGTTGGTACATCATTTCCTATGAGTAGAATGTCATCTACGTATAAGACCAAGAAGGTTACTATGCTCCCACTGAACTTAGTGTAGACACACGGCTCGAACTCACTTTTGGTAAAACCAAACTCTTTGATTCGCTCGTCAAAGTGTAAGTTCCAGCTTCGAGATGCTTGCTTCAATCCATAAATGGATTTTAGCAGCTTACACACCTTATTAGGATTCTTAGGATCTTCAAACCCTTCTGGTTGTTCCATATAGACGTCTTCTGTTAACTTTCCATTCAGAAAGGCTGTCTTGACGTCCATTTGCCAAATCTCGTAGTTAAAGTACGCTGAGATGGCCATAAGAATCCTAATTGACTTTAACATGGCCACTGGTGAAAAGGTTTCATCATAGTCAATACCATGAGTTTGCGTGAATCCTTTTGCGACCAGTCTGGCCTTGAAGGTGTGTACATTTCCATCCATGTCGGTTTTCTTCTTGAAAACCCATTTGCGCCCAACAGCCTTACAGTGTTGTGGCAAATCAGTCAACTCCCAAACTTGGTTGTCGTACATGGATTGCATCTCGGCCTTCATGGCTTCCTGCCATTGTTCAGACTCACTGCCTGACACAGCTTCTCCATAGGATGTTGGTTCATTCAAGTCTCCGCTATCCTGAGAGACTAGAAACCCAAGATACCTATCTGGTTCTTGTCTTACCCTACTGGATCTGCGAAGGTCCTGTGTTTGCACTTCCTCAATCGGCTCTGATTGAGGTTCAACATTGTTATGTTGAATTTCTGGCTCAACAACTGATGCAGTGTTTTCTTCGTCTACTACCTGTAGATCTACATCCTTTCTGGTATTCTCTAGACTGAGAAACTTTTCTTCCAGAAATTTCCCATTTCGAGCAACAAAAACTTTGTTCTCTTCAGGGTTGTAGAAGTAATATCCACGGTGGTCTTGGGATATCCAACGAAGAAACACTTGTCGGATTTGGGCTTGAGTTTTTCTGAGGTGGGTCGTTTGACGTAAACCTCACAACCCCAAATTTTTAGAAAAGATATGTTGGGTTTCTTACCCTTCCATAATTCATATGGAGTCTTTTCTACCGACTTTGTTGGCGCTCTGTTCAGTATGTGTGCTGCTGTTTCGAGCGCATGTCCCCAGAATGATATTGGCAGCGTAGAGTGACACATCATCGTTCGTACCATATCTAGTAAGGTACGATTTCTCCTTTATGATACACCATTCATCTGAGGTGTATACGGAGGTGTGAGTTGGGATACGATCCCACACTCCATTAGATGATTGTCAAACTCGTCACTGAGATATTCGCCACCACGATCTGACCGTAAGAACTTGATCCTCTTGTCAAGTAGATTCTGTACTTCATTCTGATACTCCTTGAATTTCTCAAAGGTTTCAGATTTATGTCTCATCAAGTAGACATAACCATACCTACTGAAGTCGTCAGTAAAGGTAATGAAGTACCGGTATCCTCCTCTTGCCACATGACTGAAAGGTCCACATACATCTGTGTGGATTATTTCAAGCAAGTCAGTAGCCCTTTCATTTTCATTGTTGAAAGGTTGCTTTGTCATTTTGCCAAATAAACAAGACTCGCAATTATCAAAAGGTTTATAATCGAAATTACCAAGAAAGCCTCCTTTTAGGAGTAGTTCAACGCGTTTCTTGTTTATGTGGCCCAAACGACAATGCCAGAGGTAAGTCTGATCCTCAATATCCTTGGATCGTTTACCTATATGATAGATTTCACTACTGTTGTCTTGCAGATTTACAGTGTATAGACCATTCACGGGTGTAGCTTTAAAATAGAAAATATTATCTTTAAAGACTGAAATCAGTTTATAATCATATTTATAATAAAAACCTTGGTCTACTAATAAATCAAAAGACAAAACATTCTTAATCATATTTGGAATGTAATAACAATTATCCAGTTCCAAAACTAGACCCGAGGGTAAACTAAGACTATAGGATCCTACAGCTTCTGCTATCAGCGGTGTGCCTTCGCCAACTCGTAGGTTCGAACGGTCCTTCCTCAGAGTCTTTCTTCTAGTGAATCCCTGTAAATGATTACAAATGTGGTTACCACTGCCTGTATCAATTACCCATGATTCATAAGAAGTGATTAAGCAATCTATCATAAAGATACCTGGAGCATCGGGTAAACTGATCTCTATCTGGTCGATATTCATCGAGTGCTCGCAAATATCCTCGCTGCCGCACTCTGGGCAACTCAGATCTCCCAGCTCATCAATTATATCAGTGTCCATGAGATTCGCAGGTTCGAGTGCTGGCTCTAGACTGGCAGGATATCTTCATGAACTTTATCCACGTCGTTCTTTGGTTCCTTCATGTAGGCACTAGCTGTGTCCTGAACTTCCTCTGTGAGGGAGAACCACATGAGATACACTAACTCTTCCTGAGTCATCTTGTACCCCAGACGTGATAAACATTTAAAAAGCCTTCTTATTTCTATAAGATGGTTTTTAACTGACTGACCATTTTGCAGCTTCAGGGAGAGAATCTCTTGCATGATCAAAAGCTTGCCCGTATGCTTGTAGAAACCTAACCGGTTCTCTACGTTTCTCACAACCTCGTGACAGAATTTCACTCTTAAATCTCCCGTGAACTCGGGTGACATAGAGAAAACTAGAATGGACATTACATCCGATTCATCTGCCATGAATCTGAAATACTCAGCAAATTCCTCTTCAGGGGCATTGCTTTTAGGTCGTGACATGGGCTTATTGATCACATAAAGCTTACCCTGGGCACTCAAAACATTCTGTAAGTGTAACTTCCAAACTGGAAAGTTCTGGCCCGTAAGCTTCCACTTGCCCGTGATAAGGCGAAGTGATTCCTCAGGTGAATAAAACGGAATGCTAATTGGAGACATCTACAGAAGAATATAAATTCCAATTTAGTTTATAATTATAAAATTCTAATAAATTATTACCCTTAGAATAAATTTATTAGACTAGAATCCATATTTCACATGTGTCGGGAAGCATGTGATCATGTCAAACCGACTCATGCGATTTATGGTAGGTAAAACTATACCAATCGTATTCTAACTCGAAAATACGACTTCTAGATCGTCGGGACATCGGATATATAGTCCGTGCATATTTAGTCCCTCTAGTGCAATTTGGCCCGGTACCACCCGGTGAATAAATAATTACCAAAATAGATTGCACCACCCGGGACCTGGACAAACTCTGGCCGGTACCACCCGGAGATAATTTGCAGAGTTTTATCACCCTCCAGTTTCGGTTTGAACACGGGCGTTCATAGTGTGTGCACTTACAACGCCCTATGTACCTTACACCGGAGGTGCCCCTAAAGTGGGTTGCACTTACTAATCTATGATTTTACAAGGGTCATATATGCCAGTTTTTTCAAAAAAAACTTAATTTTAAAAACTAATTCGAAAAACACTCTGTATTCGAATCTCTAGGTTTTTTTATGAAATCATTAGATTTTAAAACTTCGTTTTATTACAATTACGCAATTAAAACTAAACCACGCAATTATAAACAGAACTTAAGAAACTACTGTGTCATAGCTTTTGCCCTTAAAACTATTGTCAGTCAAGTGAGCCAACACTAGACTGACGGTCTTTATCCTAATTGACAAGCAACACACAAGGCATGAGGGTACAAGGCTCCCACTGGCTCCGACATCCTTGGTTGTGCCTCCAAACTCCGTCTTTTACGTTTTCTCCGTCTTCGGCGTAATTTAAAATATAAAACAAAATTACAATAAAAGGGTTGTAAATGGCACGCATGCCTCCCTTACCAAAACAGAGTACAATAACAAAAAAATATAAAGACGAAACACAAACACAGGTTTAGGGCTTGGCTATGACACTCGCAACTAACAGTTAAACTAAAATATATACAGTTACGATAAACCAGGATTTAACAGAATTACAAAACCTAACTGATTTTATAATTACTTAAAATTAATTTTAATTTTATAAGATAAGTATAAAAAAAAATTTTATCCGGGGTTTTAGCCTATTGGGCAGAAACAACCATATCCACACGAAAAATTTATCCGAAACCATCACTGATAGCAACAAAAATAACAAACGGTTACCATTGTTACTACCGGTGATCAACGACAACGTAGCCGAAGCTACCATCGCCGCCGATCGTCGAGACCTTCGCGAAACCACCACCGGCGACAGCAGCGGTAACCAAGGTCACCACCGCCGCCACCGCTAGGCCGATCGACGACAACAGCAGCCGAGGCTGCCATCGTCGCCGTGGCTGGCGGCTCCATCACCATCAGACGCCATCACCACCGTACGGTGGTGTGGCCTGCGATCGCTAGATTAAAACAGCTACCGCCGCCGCCCGGCGAGGCCGTAGGGCAGCCGGCGGTCGGCTTGGTGGCTCGCGGTTCGTCTGGCGACGACGGTCACAGCCGCCGCCACCACCCCGATCCTGTCGCCGCTGTCGACTAACACCAACGCCATCACCACCATTCTTTGGTGGTTCGGTGATAACCTAAACAACCACCGCCGCCGCCCGGCGAGGCCGCAAGGCAGCCGGCGGTTTGGCTTGGTGGTCCGCGGTTCACTCGGCGACAACGGCTATAGCCGTCGCCACCACCGCCTACAGCCGCTCGACGACAGCAGCGGTATAGCACCGCCACCATCGCCGCCAGCCTAGCGAACGGCCACGATGGCCAAAACCACCGTAACCGCCGCCCGTTTTCTCGATCATCAGCCCCGACGCCACCGTCGTGGGCGGCCTGCAGTCGGACCGATGCCGCTGCCACCAATCGTGGTGGCCGGCGATCGGTTTGTGGTTTCAATCGGCAAACGGCCGTGATTCCACCACCGATGATCGCGGTTTCGCGTGAACAACGATAAAAATCCAATTTTTAATATCGAAAAACCAAAAACCAGTTTATCGCAAACTACAATTTAATCCTGATCTGTAGGTTTAAGAAGTGGCTCTGATACCACTGTTGGGAACCGAAGGCACTTACGGTGCGCAGCGTATAACAAAACGATTCCCAAACCCGGACCCATCTTAAACCCTAACAGACACAATCAAAGTGGGTTTAGCAATTTTACCTTTTGCGAGTAGACTTCCGGAAAGCTGGCAGGGGTTACACCGCTACTGACACCACGCGAGAAGGTTGCTAGACCACCACCGAGGATTACCCGAAAAACGAATACGAACCTCCTTCTCTTGGAAATTCGGCGCCGGTTTTTAGGGGAGAGAGAGAGAGTTTTTTCTGAGTTGTAGGATTAAAACTGAATTGTTATATTATCTGATAAACCCTCAACCCTCTATTTATATGGATAAAACTTGGCAGAGTTTTATTCCATATAAGATTCTTTGGTAATTATCTCCAAATATAATTTCCATAATTAATTCAACTAATTAATCAATTTATAAATAGTTTAACTAACTATTTATTTTAACTCTCTCATTAAATAATTAATAATCAATTAATTATTTCTCATATAATCCAAATGTTCTCATTTTTGGCGTGCAGCGGTGTGACCTACTAGTGTCTTATAACATTGGACACGGTAAACCCTGTTACTATCTTGCACATAATCCTAACAATGGAAACCCAACTGATTTCCATAGTGTTAACTCTGAACACTACTAAAACAAAGGTATTATCGATGGCCGAAACAGTCGAAAAACAGTCGGAATTCGGCATTACCGACCGTTTTCCGATGAAAATCGTCGCTAAAACCTGGTCGGTAAAATTACCGACGCTTCCGACTGTTTCATTTACCGACTATTTTCCGATGACTTTTACCGACTGAATTCCAGCTGTTCCATTTACTGGCTGCTTTCCGACGGGTTACCGACGATTTTCCGACGAATTATTAAAAAATAAATAAAAAATAAAATAATAAAGAACAGTCGGTAAATTATTGACTGCTTTTAGCAGTCGGTAATGATCATCGGTAATACCGAATTTTTTAGCAGTGGAATAATCCACATTGTATCTCTAAATAATGTCAATCAGATATATTATAAAATGTCTTTGACGATGCTATATAAAAGTTATATGACAAATAATTGGTGGTTGATTTCGAGTCTAGAAATACTAGTAACAACAACTTTATATGACAAATTGTAATTATTGGGGGCCTTTTCTACACTTCATCAAGGTCTATAAAATGCTAGATACAGACGTGAGCAAATCCTTTGGGGGATTGTTATATGTACCCCTCATATGTAGGCTCTACTAAAAACAATGTTAAAAGTTAACATTAATTACCTAAAAATTCAAAAAGTCATCATCTCATCCATACTTTTTTCTAATCTCTCTTCTACTCTCTCTCTCTCCCTCTCCCTCTCCCCCTCCCTCTCTCTTATTTAAAAATTGAAAATTAATAAAAACAATAATAAAGTTGATAATAAATTAGAAAGATGTTAACGTAATAATAATTTTATTTTAAATTAATAACAATAAACAGTAATTTGATTCAATAAAATAAGAATAATAATAATAAATAATAGAAAGTTAAAAAAGTTTAAGTAATATCGTTGATGCACGTAAATATTTAATTAGTTGATATTATACATTATTAAGTTTTAAATAAAAAATATATGATGATAATATATATTATTCCTTGTAAATATTCAAGACTTATGGTTTTTATTAATATTTTAAATAAGAATTAGTTGAGAACGTAATGTTTTATATTTATACAAAACAATAGGTTGTGATAAAACCATATAAAAAAATATAATATATAAAAGTAATAGTATTTCAAATATAAATTAATTGATATCATATTGTTTTATATTTATATAAAATGATATCTATCTATATATAATAAAAGAGTAACTGATCTGCCACGTGTCGTGCTCTGGTGAATTGAATTGCCGCGTGTCGCGTTCTGGTGAGCCAGTTTCGGTTATCAAAACAATAAATAAAATAATGTAAAAGATAAATATTACTTTCAAAACGGTTTAAAAAATCCTCTACATAATTAAATCAAACATAAATATGAAAACAATAAATAAAATAATGTAAAAGATAAATACCACTTTCAAAAATACATAATTAAATGAAACGGTTTAAAAAATCATCTACATATATTTGTGTAATATTTAATATAATCAATACACGTATTATTATTTTGCATTGGTGATATAAAGAATTAAAAATATTTTTTCTATTTTCAAAGTACAATTTTCTAAGAGTTTTCCAAAGTTGAAAAATATGTTTCGGTTTTCGCCACATGTCATACATGTGTGTCTGCCACATCACTTTAAAAAATCCTCTATATAATTACATCAAACCATTTAATCTCTACATAATTAAATCAAACCGTTTAATCCAAAGTATAGATAAATATGAAAAGAATAAATAAAATAATGTAAAAGATAAATACCCCTTTCAAAAATCCTTCAAAAATCCTCTACATATCCTCTACATAATTAAATCAAACATTTTTAATCCAAAGATAAATACCCCTAAAGATAAATACCACTTTCAAAAATCCTCTACATTACCACGTGTCGTGCTCTGATGAATTGAATTGCCACGTGTCGCGTTCTGGTGAGCCAGTTTCGGTTATCAAAACAATAAATAAAATAATGTAAAAGATAAATATTACTTTCAAAACGGTTTAAAAAATCCTCTACATAATTAAATCAAACATAAATATGAAAACAATAAATAAAATAATGTAAAAGATAAATACCACTTTCAAAAATACATAATTAAATGAAACGATTTAAAAAATCATCTACATATATTTGTGTAATATTTAATATAATCAATACACGTATTATTATTTTGCATTGGTGATATAAAGAATTAAAAATATTCTTTCTATTTTCAAAGTACAATTTTCTAAGAGTTTTCCAAAGTTGAAAAATATGTTTCGGTTTTCGCCACATGTCATACATGTGTGTCTGCCACATCACTTTAAAAAATCCTCTATATAATTACATCAAACCATTTAATCTCTACATAATTAAATCAAACCGTTTAATCCAAAGTATAGATAAATATGAAAAGAATAAATAAAATAATGTAAAAGATAAATACCACTTTCAAAAATCCTTCAAAAATCCTCTACATATCCTCTACATAATTAAATCAAACATTTTTAATCCAAAGATAAATACCCCTAAAGATAAATACCACTTTCAAAAATCCTCTACATTATATAACACTTATTAATTAATTATAAATACCCATTTCAATCTGTCAATCTCAATCAATTGTTTCAACTCTCTTAATTAAGTCACTACCAATTACACATACACACACATAGGTAATTAATCAAACACTCTTTAATTTTTATTTTTTCCACACATGATGATATGATTATGATGATTCTATTCATGTTTATAGTCCAAGTTGGAGTTGTTGATTTCTCGTATGTGACTTTGTATTTATGCTCATTCATTACACTTTTTGTGTTATTTTGTATTACAAAAATAGTTCTAATTTTTTATTTTTTTAATATTTTAAATCTATATATAATAAAAGAGTAACTGGTCTTTATCTCTCTCAAATTACTCGTATGATTTTTTAATTAAATTACCCCGTGTGGTACACGAGATAAAATCTAGTTTTATAATAAAGTCATATATAAATATATAAATATATATAATAATAATAATAATAATAATAATAATACGAATAAATAGAAGATATATCAACGACATTGAAATACTTATATTAACTAAAATATTTAAGAATTACAAATAAAATAACTAATAATCTTTGTTAGGACATAAAATGTCCTTATATGTGAAAGTTTTATAAAGAATCATTCTATTGTAAATAATAGAAAGGGAGGGCTTAAAGTGTAAAATGTTGTATAGATAGAGGGGCTATAGTGTAGAGGTATATATATAGATGGAGTGGCAATTGAGAGAGTCATGATAGTCGTTTAGAGAGCTTTGTATGTGTTTTCCAAGGTGTTCTTTGTACATTGATACTCCATGGATGAATAATATGAAGCTTTTGGCTCTCAATCTCTCTCTCTCCTCTTAATTGTTCTTGATTTCTTGTTCTAACAATCTTATTTAGTTTTCATATTTATATTTTTGTTTATAAGGCTACACGCACCGCCACCTTGGGTTGGCAGCGGGCTTACCCGCCCTACCCGCCGGGTACATGCGGCTTGGGTGCGTGAAGGCATCGAACCGGCGGCTTGAAGCATTAACGGGTTGGGAGAGCCGTTGTCAAACGGCTCTCCAACGGTCCAAAATTCAATTTTTTTTTTCAATTTTTACTCCTATAAATACTCATTTAACCCAACTTCTTTTTTCACACAAACAACCTTCAATTCTTCAACTATTTTTTCACACAAACAACCTCCAATTCTTCAAACCTCCCACTCTTCAAACGATGAATCCAAACGATCGAAACCTCGCATCACGGCGCGCGAAATGTAAACGTCGGGCGGAACCCGAGACCCCTTCGAAGCCCTCTTTCAAAGTCGACGTTACGCATACCGGGTTCCCTCCAGAATATCCACCCGATTACAATGTCGACATTTCGCCGAAAGGTTTTTGTATCACAATTACTCATCCTCAAGTTCCTCAACCCGGGAGCTCTTCACAACCCAATCAACCCGGGAGCTCTTCACAAGCTCCTCAACCGTGTCCTTATCAATCGTTTCCTTATCAACCGTTTCCTAATCCACAATTTCCTCCAATGGATTTTGGTTCTCCTTATCAACCACAATTTGTACCCGGTTACCAACCCAATTACCAACCCGTACAAGAGGAAGACACTTCCGATGAGGGAGAACTTTCACCAACGACCCAACAAGAGGAAGACATTAAGTTTTACACCACCCCGCACTACTATCTCCGGGGTAAAAAGCTCAAGGATACTATGAAACGAAAAGAGGAGATCAAAGCCAAATATGGCTTGTAATTTTTAGTTTATTTAATGTTTTAGTTTATTTTATTTAATTATGTAATGTTTAATTTTAATTTTTAGTTAATTAATTATGTAATTTTAATTTTTAGTTAATTAATTATTAATCTTATTATTAATTAATTAATTACATGTTTTATTTAATTAAATAAAATAAATTGAAAAGTGAGAGGGTTGGGAGGGTTAGGTGTGTGTTGTAGAGGGTTATGGGAGGGTAAAGAGAGGGTTGACCAAAAGCTGATGTGGCAGCTGATGTGGCATTCAAAAAGTGAGTGGGTTGAGTGGGTTGATTGGGTTGGGTGCAGGTAGCCTAAAATATTATCTAATGCTAATATGAAAAGATAATTACAAATAGAAATATTTTATATACTTATAATAATAAGAAAATAAGTAATATATAATAATAGGATAAAAAAGTAAAATTTATAAAATATAGGTAAATTTGAATAACAATGTAATTATTTAGTAATGATTACTAGTAGACATCTAAAATGAGAGGTGTATTTAACCTATAGGTGGGGTGCCAATATCCCCACCCGTAGGAATAAAGGAACAAATTTAGAGCTACATGTTATGTGGGTCCATGTGAAACCTACCTATTAAATAAACACTACAAGAAAACATTAAATTGTCCACATATTTTTATCCACGGTTGGTGAAGGTGTGGAAAATTGTACTTGTATTTTTCACACCAATAAACGTTTACAAATTATCCACGGTTATATATGTGGCAATTTCATTGCATTAGTAATAGGGGAAAAAAACTAACATGTAAGAATGTAGATAAAATGTCCACGTTTATAAATGTGAAAAATAATTTTTATTTTACACATATAAAATTGTAGATAAATTTCTTTCATATTTCTAATGTATTAACTAAATATAAAATATAAAGAAAAAATGACAACAAACAAAAGCGTGGACAAATTTCAATAATAAAAAATATTATATACATTTGTTACATAAACAAGCGTGGACAAATTTCAATATAAAAGATATATTATATACGTTTGTTACATAAGCAAGCGTGGACTTTTATTTGCTATAAATTAAATTAAAATTTTAAATACCTGATCGCTTCTATCCCTCACCTCTCACCGGCCCGATGTCAATTTTAATCGCCGGTTGATCGCTTCACAAACCCTAATTCTCCCCGTCGTCTACCTTTTCTACATCTGTGCCCTAGCCACAATTACTCACAGCACATACCATGGATTCTATGGCAGATACGTGAAGTTCTTCCGAACAATCGGATCCATAATCTCCTCGTTCTTCCCTCTCGTTTCCATGGCAATTGTAGCTAAGTTTTTCGTATTTCTCAATTTTCTGAGCTTCTTTATGTTTGCTATCGTAATCGTCAAGTTAGCGCAAAACCTAGGGTTTAATTGTTCCTTTTTTGCAGTTAATTTCGATTTCAGTCGCATGTGTTTTGTTTGATTCAATTAGAAGTTTCAATTTCTGTCGATTGTGTGTGTGAATGAATTCCGATTAGTTTCATTGAAGTATGATTCATGTGTTTTAGTGATTATGATTCTCAATTTCGTGTTTATATGTATGTTGTGATGTATCAGAACAGGAGATAATGAGACCTTGACTTTGGGAGTGACTTTTCAAAAGTCAATGGATTGGCAAAATCTGATATCATTCTTGTTTCTTATTGTGGAAGCTTAATGTTTTCTTTGTGATTAACAGTTTTAAGAAGAATTTACTCTTTGATATATATATATATATATATATATATAGAGAGAGAGAGAGAGAGAGAGAGTCCATTTCATTTGGGAACCATAACTTTCGTGTGAACTTGTAAACCGAAGCCAAAAAGACGATTTCATTGGTTAAATCAATGAAATTGTCTCATGAAGTTGTTTAATATGATAAAATTATATTATATGATTTATTTTTTGTCCTTACTACATCTTCCATTGATGTATGCCACCCTTGAATAGATGACACTCCATATCTTAGCTTCTCATACTCACTATCTTCAGAGGTCTTATCGGTTTTAGGCGAACTTAGGTTGAAATAGAAGATTACTGATTCGTTTAATAGGTTTCAAGTCTCAAGTCTATTATTATAGTCATGTAATACGTTTATCAGTTTCTCCAAGTCATCCAGACAGGAGGAAGAACCATCTGGAGTTCTGGACAGCAGGAGTCATTCAGACCTCAATCTAGTAAGACAACCTAATAAATTGAATTGGTTCTTTTATTCTAAAAAAATTTGATTTCTTTACGGATGAGAAGAGATAACATGTTTGTGCCTGAGGGTTTGACTCTAAATACCTCTTACAAATGATTGTACCTGATCAAATGCTAACATATTCTGTTATCTTGTTTTTGTTTAAACTTGTAAGACATATTGTAACATCTCTCTCTTTCTTTCTCTCTGTTTTGCAGTATTTCAAGCTCTACTTGCATCTTACAATTCCTATACTTTTTGATGGGTTTTATCTTCCTAAGGTGAGTTGAAATTCTCATATTGTGCGGCTAACAGACTTGCATTTTAGATCATTTTAATCTGTCACGAAAAGGCGTAATTTTGTTCAGTGGAACTATTACGATGTATTTAGAGTAGATATTTTTTTATTTGATGATAAATTTGAAAAGGGATTTTCTGTTTCTGATTCGATCCCATCTACTGGTGGCACGTGCCACCATGTGCCCTTCTTTAGCTCTGCCCCTGCATCTAATTGTTGATAACCTGTCTTTCTTATCTTATGAAATAAATATTTGTTGGAAATGGATAATTTGGATAGTTGGATTCTGTTTGATATAAGTTTTGAATTGGGTTCTTGATAGTTGTCTAGTTCTTGATAGTTGGATTCTGTTTTGTATAAATTAAACTATGAATGAAGTTCCATATTTCCATGATTACCAACTCTATAGGATCCTACAACATAAATGAAATGGAAATGGATAATTCCACAAAGATAGCGTAGACATTAAGTTGTTAGCTTTATTGAGAAGAAAAGGCACATAAATGGTTACATAAAAGTATTCTGCAGGTAGCTTAATTTGTTAGCTTTATTGACAAGTTCTTTATTATTATATTCATACTTTCTTGAACTTAACTACAACCATGTAGCTTAATTACTTAGCTTTATTGACTTTCTTGTACCAAACTACAAACAGGTATCTTAACCTTTTAGCATTAATGACAATATCTTTATTGTTATATTCATCCTTTCTTGCTCACTATGTTTGGTTTCTTGGGAACTATTACTAGACAATCGACAAAGTTTGTTTAGGTTGGCCTTAGCAGAATGATAACGATTGCGTAAATCAAAATCGACGAATGGTTCAAATAGGATTACACTCCTGCAATTGTTAAGGAAGAGGAGGAAGATGTGCTTCTTGATGATGAAGTTTTATCATTACACGAGACCGTAAGAAATCAAATCTCGTTTCATCTTTGTTCCAAGATTGTCTTAAAATCGTTCATTTTTAATCCTTGTTTTGTTTGCTGCAGCCAATGGATTCAGAAAGAGAAGCAAAATCACCTACTCATATTATCGCCTTAGAACTCATTGGGATGTCATCGTTCTTGAATCTCTCTGGGTTCTTTGAGAAAGAGGTAAAGAGATTGATTCATTGTTATATAAAAGTTTCTATCTTTTTCATCACTTATTTGCAAAGTCTCAGAATCTTGGGTTGGTTTCAGGATGTATCGGTGAGAAAAGTGACGTGTTCCCCAAGAGAATTGCTAGAAAGAATAGAGAATATGGTCTCAGAGATGGGATTTGGAGTTCAAAAGAAAATTGAAAAGATGGGTGAAGATTTATCATGTTATTAGAAAAAAAGAAAAAGAAGGTGCTGAAATATATTTGAAGCTTGTGTTTAGTTGAAGGTGTGGAACTCTTAATTTGTTCATATTGTTTTTGCTGCTATTTGGGGATTTTTTTGGCTGAAATATTTGGTGCTTTTGGTTGTTATTTTGGTGTTGGAGTGGTTATAATTTTTTATTTTTTTTAAAAATATTTTTGCCTATTTTGTCCACGCTTGTACATGTGACATTTCTCATAATCTAGACGCTTGTAGTTGTGGACATTTAAGCAATTAGTCCACGCTTGTAGGTGTGGACATTTAAGCAATTAGTCCACGCTTGTAGGTGTTGACATTTAAGCAATTAGTCCACGCTTGTAGGTGTTGACATTTAAGCAATTAGTCCACGCTTGTAGGTGTGAATAAAGTGCAAAATTTTGTCACGGCCATTTTCTCCACGCAGCAATAAAGCGTGGACTTTTTATTTGTACACAATTAAAAGTGTGTATATATGACCAAAATGGTGTGTATAACACAAACCTTTTTTGTAGTGAAATCATATATGATTTAGTGGTAAGACTCACTGAATCATATATGATTTATTTGACGGATGGATCTCACATAGACCCACACCACATGTGATTCAGAATTGTTCCTTTGTTCCTACAAAAATCATTGAATTCACGTTTTTTAGAGGAACGTATATTTTGTTTCATAAATTAAACAATTAATTAAAATGAACAGACGTTTGTTGTTAAATACGAGGATAAGATTTTAAATGAGACAAATATCTTGTAGATTTGACACAAATATCTTGTAGATTTGACACAAATATCTTTAATTTGTAGATTTAAGATGATATATATTAAAGTGTATGTTTATAGCACTTTAGGAGGAAGTAACTTTGTGCACGATTGATTTAATCGAATATATATACAACACAACAACAAATATAATATAAAAAGGGTAAGCATATAGCGATTGTTACAAGCAAACACTCATTCTTTCACACTCGACCTTGCCTATGCTTTTGATTTTCACGCTACTGTGTATGTTTACAGATTTTTCACTCCTACACAAAAAATTTCACTATACAACTGTTGTTTAAGAGAAGGGTCAATGTAGTCAACTATTAAGTTCATTAACAATAATGTATCCCCGAATTGAGTCCACAACTAGTTATCGATAATATTTTACTACAAGTTTTCCGCGATGTTTGCAATCTTGTTAATTTATCTATTTTGTCAATAATCACTACTAAAAAATTATGTATTATCGACGGTCCTTTTCGATTGTTAAAACAGTTAGAAGTTTCCGACTTCTTTCTGATGGTTTACCGACTGTTCTTTTTTATCAACGGAAAATCGTTGGTAACTCGTCGGAAAGTTGTCGATAATTGAAACGGTCGGAAAGTAGTCGGTAAAAGTCGCCGGAAAACCGTCGGTGGTTTGTACCAACCAGGTTTTAGTGACGCTAGTTTCGTCGGAAAACCGTCGGTAAAACCAATTTATGATTGTTTCGGCCGTCCGTAATACTTTTTTTAGTAGGCACTGTTGAAGTTTCATGTTAGCGCTGGTTAAGAGATTTTAGTCAATTTATTAAGTTGTATTCCTACACACATATTCATAGTGTTATTATAGTCATTTTGTATACTAGTTTGGGTTGTATTCTACATTTTTAATGTTGAATTTTGGAACTTTTAACTTTGAAATTGTGAGTTTGGAAGTTTTCTTCCATCCCACATCGATAAGAATGTATGCAAACTCTGAATGACTTTATAACTTGACATCCTAGCAGGGTTTGAATGATTTATTCGATTACTGTGTGGGTTCAATGAAATGTAATGCATATATGCTTGCGTGGTAGTGGCCGAGGCCAACACCACGATCGAGGGCACGAACTTGTGGTTTGCGAAGTGGTGTGTGGGGCCGTAATTGGCACTCTCCGAACTTTCTTTTTATAAAACAGTTTAGAGAGATGATAGTAATTACTAGCTAGCTGGTAAATGCTATCATAGATAAGATCGATGTTACCTTCCAATCCTCTCCTAATTAGTCTAAATATTTATCTAGATCTCAGTCTCATGGTCCTTTGCATAACAAAATCCCTAGCCTCTTCAACCTTTCAGCCTTAAGACTACGCTCGGTAGTTACACAATGGAGCCTCTACACATCTTACACTATTTGTTCTATCTCAGAAGTAAAAAAACTGATGTTTGATTAGGTGTCCAATTAGTTTGTGTTGTGGGTTTGCTTAATCTAGTCTAGATGATCAACATCCATCATTGGTTAGGAATGGTGTTTGTCTAAGCCTAACGCTATTAGTAGTTAAGTCTATGTGTGTAACTAAAGTTAATTAGCTAATTAGTAACTCGTTTAATGAGCGTCTCATGCTCGTTTAGTTTAACGGTCAAACAGAGAATAGGTGTGTATCGATGCTCGTAGCTTTCATTGAAAAAAGTGAGAAAACCCCTTTTATGAACAAGTTTATGATACACTACCATGTTATTGATTTAACTCAGTGATGGTTTTTATTTATTTATAAGGTTTCGTTTTAATTTCACATGTCTGGTTTAATTATTAAAACTATCCACCACCACCCCCTTTTATATAAAGCTTAGAATTTTGACACTTTGACATCCAATCCTTGTGGAATCGACACTAATTAGACTATTTACATCAGGACATTGTTAACTCATTTTTTCTAAAATGTCACATTAGCTTTAGAATAAACCTCTAGACCAATGCAATGTCATTTATCTTTCATACTTCTTTCTAAATCAGTCCCATCAACTATTTTATAATTTATAATTTATATTTTTATAACATCACAAAGTTTTAAAAAGATAAAATATATTAATTATATAAAAAATATTTCATATATTAGAAAAGGTAAATTAATTAATTAATTTAAAAAAAATACTAATAGCTAACTTCACTAAATGTTTAATTAAAATTCTTAACTTATAAAATATATTTTCCATATTTTAAATATTTACTTATACGAAGGAAAAATGTGGGACCACACATTTGTTTGCATAGCAAAACTTGCAACCATTTTTCATAATTTTTATCTATGTGGCAATGCCACATATATGACACATCACTTGCAATTTAGATTGGAATACGAGAAAATAAAATTATTGGGTCGACACCTGTCAACTCATTGCACAACAAGTTAACTAGTGTGCAAGAAGTTGACTATTCTTTGTGTACGGCAATTTTTGGTGTGCGGCAAAGTTTGATAATAATAATAATAATTTATAATAAAACAATTTTGATTTTCCAAAGTTTGATTTGTTGAATTGGATTTCATATTTTACATTCAAGGATAAATTTCAAGAATTGGTTTTTTCTCAAGATTTGACTTTCTGAACTAGAAAATTCTGATTATGATCATTTTTGCTAAGATAATAATTTCTTAATTAGAAATCCTTACTATCAATGAACGAATTGCAATTCTTGAAGAAAGAGTAGCAACGTATTATCAAATCGTTGTTCGTTTAAACAAAGAAGAAGTTGAAGAACGTGATTTGATTTTGTATTACAAAGCTAAAAGAGAAAAGTTTGACAAAGAAAAGGAAGCTTTAAATGGTCAACTATTTAAAATGTCAAGAAAGTTTGAAAGTTCGAAAAGAAAGATTGGAGTTTTTAAGTATTTTCAAGATGATACTAAAAAGAGCGTGGAGTATTCTAAGATTTAGTTGGATTAGTTTAACAACGAGATAAAAGAGTGAAGAAAGATTGAGATCTCTTATTTGTTCTTTGGAAAAGGACAATTTGAACCTACAACATCAGATTTTTGATCTACGGAAAGAAGTTGATACGAAGAAATGTGATTTTGAGTTGAAATCAAAATATGCTAAACTGAGAAAGAATATTTCTGATTTAAAAAAAGAAATTACCAAGAAAAAAAGAAAAGTTTTCGAGTTTACATAAAAATATTTTTTCTAGGAAAAGAAGAAAGAGGATAAAGATGATGAAAAGGAGAAACATGTAAAGCTTGTATGGAGTCTACAAGATGATTTGAAATCAATTGAGTGGAAATTTATAACTTCAGAAGGAAAAGGAAGAGATCTTGAGAAGGGAAATGCAAAACTTTCGAAAAAGTTTTTGATTTTTAGAAAATCTTGGTTCTTGGAAGAGAGAATTATTAAAATTAGATACAAGCTTTTAAAACACAAAGAAAATCTTTTGTAGCTAAAATTGTTGATTTTTCAAAGAAATTGTGTGAATTGGAGAAGCAATTAGTAGATGAATGAAAGGATTTTGAAAGAGAGAAAATCTTTTTAAGAGTGAAAAGAAATTGATCAGGAAACAAAATGTTGAGTCTGTTAATGAAACATCAGAAAAGAGAATGTATGTGGAAAAATATCTTGAAGTAAAGGGAGAGATATTTAATACAGAAGTTAAGAAGCTGTCAAGGAAGTTACCTGAAATATCTGTAGATATTATGAAGGAGCAGAAACTAAGATATGATCTCCATAAAAAGTTTATACTGATTGTGGGAGAAAGAAACAAGTTTATCGATAAAGTGGAGGAAAGTGAAAACATAATCTACAAAGTTAAAGTGTCTAAACAAAAGAGTCTAGATATTATTGTGCAAAGAAAGAGATGTTATGTAATAACCGAGGTTTGTTTATAAATATCAAATTATTTTATTATAGTCAAGTTTAGGGGCCAAATGTGCCTTTTATTGAAATTAGAGGAATCATGGGCTTGGGCCTAGGTATAAAAGGGATAGGGTTTTACCATTTTTGGAAAACTCTATTTTTAGCAAAGATCTGTGTGAGTGGTGTGAGCTCATATCGGATTTTGGCTAGGAGCAAAAGAAGAGAACGAGTGTTGGATTTTCTCCAAGGATTCATCAAATTGGTAAGGTTTTATGATTATAATGTAAATTTTGTTTACGATACACTAAGATGAAACATCTTATAGGATTAATTTGGAGTTGAAAGCTTTTGAGATGGTGTTTTGAGTCACAAAATGGTTGATATAGTCGGAATCCCGACTTTGGGGATCCAAATTCCAACCACCTCGGATTTTGGAACCCTAAGTCAGATTGAGAGAGAATCCCGAGTCGGATTATGGGAGAATCCTGAGTCGGAATATGGATTCGGGTTATGGGAAAATCCCGAGTCGGATTGGGTGAATCCCGAGTCGGACTTCGGGTGAATCCCGAGTCGAATTTGAAATCTCGACCCCGATTTGTGTAATCTCGACCTATAAAAGGAAGATTTTCTCTAGAGGTGCTCCCCCTCGACCCCGCAAGGGCGGTCACCCTTGACCCCATCCGTTAACCAGGAAAAAAAATACTTTCATAAGACCTTATGGTCTACCCCTCGATTTCAAAACTCATTAACATTTTTTAGGAGAAACTCGAGGACCGGGAAGTGGAAAGGGAAAGGAGAAGGTGCGCAACTAGTTAGCGGCATGCTCAGACTTTTAGACGGTCACACTTAGATTTATTTTAAATATCTCAACTGTGGAGAGATTGTTCCACTAGCATTACTAGACTAACATTTTGATGACGTATTAGACCTTCGAGTCTAATTTGATATTGTTATTATATTCCGCTGCATCAGATCACTGGGATTTGCATTATTTCTATTACGGGATTTTGGGTTGTTACACATCAACTCATTAATCATGCATGATGCTCAAGATTCTTCTAATCATCACGAGCGGGGATGTAGGTTCCAAATCAACACACACAAGTATTGAACACAAAAGTAATTCTCTCAAAAGTTGATTAAAGGAAGTGGATGATGAATCTATTACAAATGAAGTCAAGACAACTATTTATACTATTCCTAAAAGGCCTAAAAGATACTTTAAGGAAATTACAAATTGACACAACTAACAAATATTTCTAACAATTTCCCCCTTTGTGTCAATTTCTACGCTTCCGACGATGATGGCTCGATGACTTTCTCCTTGAGTCTTAAGTCTCCTTGAGCTTCTTAGATAGTCCCTTATCTCTCCGAGGCGGTGGTGGTGGCGGTCTCTCTTCACGTCTTTCGGCAGGTCGTCCTTCGATCATCCTCAACCCATAGTAAGGTCGTCATAAAAGGTTGCTCAGATAGTCATTACGCAAGGCAAGTACATGTACAACGGACAACGATCAATGTTGGGGAGAAGTTTGTGACTGGAAACGATGTTCGAGTCAACACACTTGGAGATTCCCAAGGTGTAGTAGAAGGCGTGCGCTGGAGAGGTGATCTGTGAGGTGAAGGTATGTCGAACGATGTTGGAGGAGACTGGAAACTACAAGTACTCATCATCATCATCATCATCTGAGGAGATATCATCAAGATTGATAATCTCCTTGAGCTCATCATCAATAGCGGGAACGCATGCGATAGGAATCGACGCATCTCATCAACGTCAACCGTTGAGTTCCAACCAGGCTATGAGTGATGATCATCGACGCCGATATGAGTGTCGGGCGTGGCGCCGGAAGATGTTCCTGTTGGAACTATGGAGTCGAGCCAAGCCTTCTTTCAAATTTCCCTCTTACGGCGATCAGGGTCATCTTGGTCGTCGTGTTATCTCTTTGGTGGCTCGGCCGCTACTCGGTAGGGGGTCGCAAGGACTCTATTTATGTCTGAAAGAGAGTCATCGGCCTCCGCAATCTCTGATCTCACCTTCGTCTTGAGATCATCAAACTTCCCTTCGAGCCACTGGATGGAAGGGCCTACCACATGAGAGGGTGCGGTAGCCGGCTCGGGACGGTGCTCGGGAAGGTCTGGATATGATGACCGCTGAAAGTACCCAAGTATGTTGACTTCATCCTCAAGGAGATTCCCTTTTGGAGAGCAACTTTGCTTACAAATGATCCCTCAACTCATCAATCGAGTAAGCGGGTGCAGTCGGTGCTGGAGGTGGTAAAGTATATGGAAGTGGTGATGTACAAAATCCTCATGGACAGCCTTTAGGGTACCGTCCATCATTTCCCTGACAACGAATGTCGGGTAAGTAACTCCGGGCTCACATAGAGTACCCGTTCGCCACAACCGCTGAATCAACGGTGTGGCCTACGTTCATGGCTGGCGTGATGGTGACCATGGTAGGACTTCCCGCCGGTCATCGTGAAACGCCCGTCATGGACGCCACTCTCGGGGTTCCGATCACGTCACTCAGAATCGTGATGGATGGAGTAGAGACTGCGTCACATAGGCTAGCAGTATGTGTACGTAAAAGTGTATAAGGCTCTAGACTTTGGTGCACATGAAGGAAGTGTGGGGATCGGGGCAGGGATCCTCCTGTTTCAATATCATCACCCTCCAAGTGAGGGCTTGATAGCCGTTGTGCTTTATCCCCGTGGAATGAAACATCCACCTTTTGAGAGATGAATGAGTGGCTAGGTGGGGCGTGCAGTTGCATCTCTGGGTGGGAGGTGTCTTCTTCAATACCCGTACTCAACACATGTGTACGGGTAGCGGATATGGCTGCCCGACGTCTACCTAAGGAGAAGGAAGGACCGGTTAAAACCTTTGGTCCTATCTCACACTCATCATTTCTTTTACTTCCCTCGCTCTGCTCACTTTCTTCGACTGTTAGGTCTCCGTCAAACCTTATGTCGTCCTCACCCTCAGATGGGTGGTCATCACCGGAGTCATCAAATCATAGTACACCAAAGGGAAAAGTGAAGGGCTTTGGTGACTTTCATAAGCATGTAGAGTACTAGCTCCGGAGCGATCATCATCACCGCCTAATCTACCCCCGTCATATCCCCCCGACTCCTCATCCTCAAACCCTTGGTCACCACCCCCAGGTGAATGACCTCGCTCGATACCCTCACTCACTCTCCTAGAGGATACCTCTGGGGTGCCAGTCTCTGGCTCTGGAGATGCTGGTAGAGGTGATACACCTAAGTATGCTCTCACAACCGGTGAATGATGATCGGCAGGGTTAAGTGATGCAAGTGGCATCACCATCGGTATATCATGAATCTTTGAGGTTTGCCATGAGGTGTTTGAGGTATGGTATTGGGAGTGTTAGGTAAGGCATGAGATGCTTTGGTTATGCATATGTATGAGGACCTTGGGAAGGAGGTACATCATACTTGTAGGGTGTGATGGGTATGGCATGCATCATACATGTAGGGTGTGATGAGTATGGCATGAGGGTAAGTGTAGGAGGTATATCATACATGTAGGAAGGAAAGATTCGTCACGCCTCAAAAGATGTGTAGCGATGCATTGTTCCCCCTCAAAACATGCATAGGTAGCGATGCATTGTTCTCCCTCAAAACATGCATAGGTAGATGTCTTGGAGTTTTTTTTTTTTTGAATTGGTGTTGGTGTAGATGTAGGAGGAGGTGTTGGTGTTGGTGTAGATGGAGGTGTTGGTGTGTAGGGGTGTAGGTGATGGTGTAGATGGAGGTGTAGGTGTAGGTGTAGGTGAAGGTGTTGGTGTAGGTGTAGGGGTGTTGGTGTGTAGGGGTGTAGGTGATGGTGTAGATGGAGGTGTAGGTGTAGGTGTAGGTGAAGGTGTTGGCGTAGGTGTAGGTGAAGGTGTTGGCGTAGGTGTAGGTGAAGGTGTTGGCGTAGGTGTAGGGGTGTGGGTCTAGGTGTAGGGGTGTAGGTGATGGTTTTTATTTTATTTTATTTTTTCTTTTATTTGTATTTTTTTTTTCTTTCTCTTTTTTTTTTTTTTTTTTTTCTTCTTTTTTTTCTTTTTTTTTCTTCTTTTTTTTTTCGTTTGGGAATCTCTGTTTCGCCATGGTACCTGAAAATGATACACGGTTAGTGCATAGATGGTGTAGGCAAAACTTATTTTGAAGACCCTCACAGCATTGACCTGCACTCCTTCGTACCAAGACCAGGGTGTTGGTATTAGGGAATGCAAGTCATTTGAGTGACTTGAATCTGATATAAGAGTACCATGAAATCTTACCAACCCAGAGATGTCATCCATGAAGTATGTTGATATGAATAGGGGAGAACGTATATCAAAAATGCATGATAAAGACATTACGCAAAACATAAAAGATATTCTAAAGAAGAATTGTTTGCAAATACATGAAGTGATTATAAGAGAGATTTGAAGCAAGTACTAATATTGAAGGGAAGATTAACAAGTGTTCATACGTGTAGGGGGAGCAAAAGAGCAAAATTTCAAAATTTGTTTGTTTTACAAGATAAAGTCGTTTTGTTGCTAATGATGAATATTATTATCATATAGAGGAGATGAGCTTTGTACACCTAGTGTCAGAGCTTCAAGACTTAGTTGTTGATTCAAAAGGAGTGTTTTGTTGACCATTAAAGTTTCAAATGAAAAATGTTATGAAGATTCTAAATACTGAATTAAGATGATGATTTGGAGCTTAGACTTCTAAGTATTAAAAGAGGAATTTGTTACTCTTCATATATGATTTGCTTTAAGATTCTCAAAGCTAAAGATATTTTTTGTTCATAAAGTTTGATCATCTTCAAGAGAGGGAGATTGTTAGAGTGTTGATTTTTGATGAATTTAAATCTAAAATACAAAGGGAGAGATTGTTAGGTATATTATATTGTATCCAAGATCACAATGTTTCAAGACATGAAGATAGTGCAAAGCCTAAAGTCAAAGTCAACAAAAAATTTGTGTAATTCAATGTATATATGGAGCTTTAGTTATCGTTTACATGCTTTATAGTATAGAGTATATTAGCTTTTGATAGTTTGTTTGCATCAGTGTCTTGTAAGAAGAACTTCATTGTATAGATTTTAGAGAGAGAAACATTGTGTAAAAGGAGATTTATCAATATATATATATATAGGATGACATGATCCATTATTTTTCTTGATTGTTTATAGGGTTTAGTTCCTAAAAGTGTATCCAACTTGTCATGAAAAGTTATTGTATGTATTGAACTTCTATTTTTTCTATTGTATGTATCAAACATATCAAAACTACCATTTAATGTATCCAACTTTATCAAAACCTACCACGAAAGTGTATCCAACTTGTCACAAAAGTGTATCCAACTTTTAACCAAATACATCAAATGGTAGGTTTTTATAAGTCTGATACATACAATGGAAAAAATCAAAGTCCAATACATACAATAACTTTTCGCGACAAGTTGAATACACTCCCGTGAAGTAAACCCTTGTTCATATTCATTATTACGTGATTATACTTGGAATATCAGGAAATAACTTCCCATTAAATAGAAACGATTGCCAGAATAACTAATAGACGGATAACAACACAACAATTTGTAACTGCTTATATTGATCATCAGAAAGCAACATAGAAACATTTTCGAGAAAATTCTTGAGCGTCCGAAACATCTTTCAACTCAAAAGCATTTTAGATTCAAAAGTTTCTAAAGAGGACTCAGAGGCATCTAAATTTTACTTAGAATATTCAAAAGCTTGATTTTCCAACTAGTTCTTTTAATAAAAAGGTTTATAATTGATTGATCTCACTAAATTATAAACAATGTCTTAATAATTATATACTAACATAATGTTTATGGATATAGTTCTATGACAATTTTGGCACTCAAATACAAGTTTAAGAGACACAAACGATAAGGAATAAAATCCGATGCAAAATTGCTTTTTAATGTTAATTATAAAAAATTGGTAACTAATTTACAATGCAAACATTGTTTTAGGATTTGTACATAGGGAAATATCAAATACTAATTATTTAGTAATTTAAAGTTATGCCCCTAAAATCTAAATGAAAGAACTATGTCGTATAGCTTTCAACTCTGGTTGTAAAGGCATAATGACGACTATGGTACTGATACCCAAAGGCTCTTGTGTTAGAGATTCTGATGTTGGTGATGTTTTGCTACATTCACATGTTTCTTTGAGAGAGTGACGACAAGTTGGGCAGGACGAGTGTGAACTCAACCACTTGTCGATGCATCGAACATGAAATCCGTGGTTACATTTCGGTAGTACTTTGATAACTTCTTCAGAGACAAACTCACTTAAGCATATCACACATTCCTTGTCTAATCCAGGTAATTTAAGTCCTTCCCTATAGCAAACAGTTGGGAAAGTCTTCAGTGCCTTTTTCTTGATTCCTGTATCCTTAGATGTGACTCGTGTGCTTTCTTGGCCAGTGATGGATTCAGAGTCAACCATACCTGAGCACCTAAATAATACACACCTGATGATAGAGTTCAACACTAAGGAACAAATGATAGAACATAGAAGCACCGATAGGACCATCACCACATTCGCATCAAAGTTTTTGTTTTCAGTAGAGGGACTCGGTGTTGGTGAAATTGTAGCCTCTTCTACTTGTGTATGCATCACCATTGCTACGTGTTCGTACATAGGAGAATGATTTAAAAGCTTTCTTGAATGAAAATTGCTTTGAAAGAGAACCACGAAATTGGTTGTCATTTTTATTTCTTTGTGCTTTAGATCTAGTTTGGTTCTTAACGTAGTCTTCAAAGATAATCTTATATATAGTGGGAATAAAGTGAACCACAAACAATGAACAACCCATTTCATTTCTACTTTTGGCATTTTAATGTATATATCTTAAGTGAATTGAGCACACCATGTGGAATTCTATCTCATATTTTAATTCAACAATCAATTTGGATCTTCCACCAAGTTTTGTATGTTGCTAATGGAGCCTAACAAATGGGTTGCACCCACTTACTCCATTCATATACTTTGAATCTTAAATGACTCCATTTTCATGCATTGTATATATCTGGAAACCCTTAAAAAGTAAAAACCGGATAAGATTATTTAATTTATTTTCACGAAAACGACTATACATTGACAAAACTTGATTTAATGTAAAAGTTTTGCTAGATAATAAGGTTTTTTTATAGAGGTTTTTGAGTATGATAATTCTTTTGATATAATCGGCAAATATAGCGGTTGCAAGATAATTTACTTTGTTTTGAATATGTTTATTTTTGAAAAATTAAGACAAAACACCAAAATTTATTACAAATTTTGGTTTTGGACAAAGTTTAGTATTTTCTTCACCTTCCTAAACATTGAAACTGTATTCTTTGTATTTTGATAATATTATTGAATAGGGTTCTTATGATAAGTTTGTTATGGATTTCATCCACATAGTATTTTTGTCATGATAATTGTCTTTCTTACTAACGTTTCATTTAACTATGTTAAATTAAGGATTATCTATCGTTTGTCTACTTTTTTCATTTTCTTCCCATGATAAAGTAAAAAAAAGTCAATAGTGCGGTTGCGGATTGGTTATTACTTGGGAGGTTCATAGCGTCCTAACAGTCTAACCGAGTTCGAGTCTTCTCATGCGTATGTCTGAGGACATTTAAGTGGGCTAAATAAACTTCCGGGGATTAGTCGGGCTTTGGCCCGGACACCGTTGCCAAAAAAAGGTAAAACTTTTTAACGATGATATCAAAATAAATAAAATAAAATATTATTTTTTGTGATTTTGAATTTTTTAACTTAAAATTAAATACAATTTAGTTTTACTGTTTTAGTATTATGTTTTTGCCTATTTTTTTTTATGAAAACCTAGTTAAGTTTATACAGGGATTTGTTCATCTTTAAGTTACAAAAATGATAGTATATATGAATCTTTTCTTTAGTTAAAATCTAAATACTTGATTTGAGGTTTTTTAATGAAAAATTGGTGAAGACTTTATAACAAAGTTGAGTTTATAGAACGCATATAATAAAAAATCATCCTATTGGCATGTTTTATAAAATCAAAGTTTATAGGACCAACCAAAAAAGCGTCATATATCAAGTGTTACAATGAGTTTATAGAACATTTTTGAGTGTCGTAACAAGTTTTTACAACATTTTCAAATTAAAACGTCGTATTAGCTAATTTTATATGATGCCTATGAAAAATGTTTATAAACCCATCTTTTTAGAAAACACCTATCTTTGTAGAATTGTAGGACATTTTTTCAAATGGCTAGAAAGATTTATTTAAAAATGTTCTAAAAAAACTTGTTACAACACCTAAACTTTTTGTAACACTCTTAAATAAGATGTTAATTCTATAATGTGGGGGGATACCCGAGTCACTCAACGGGTGTGACTATAGGGGTATTGCGGGCTCGAAGCCACCACCAATTTGATTTTGGACAAACTATGTCCCCACAAATTACCAACTGAGATTTGCGCCATTGGCTATAAAAAACTCGATTAAAATGACATTTTATTTTATGTTATCTATAAATTCAATTTTGTTATAGGCAATTTAATCGTTTTTAGGTTTTCAGTTTTCATATTGTTGGTCATTCAAATACTCAAAATCAATTATTTATATTTTCATCAAATGAAGTATTCATATATACTATTATCCTCAAGAAATTGAACAAATCCACATAAAAACTCGGAGTAAACTCTAATTTTGGTCCCTGTGGTTTGTAAAATATTTAAAAGTGGGATCTATGGTTTAATAACTCTAAATATGATCCTTATGGTTTATGTTTTGCTTTAAAAATGGTCCTCCATCATTAATTTCGTTAATTTTCTCTATTGATGATAGGGGTATATTAGTTCAATTAGATTTTCCATAATTATTCTTAAAAGATTAAATAAATAAAATATAGTATACACTAATTAATTATGTAATATATGTTTTTATTTGATATTTTCAAATATATTTATTTTAATTATTGTTTATTGTTTATTGGTTTTATTTTATTATTATTTTTAATTCTCGTCAATTTATTATTGCATTTTCGTGCATCACTAATTTTTCTTTAATTTTTAAAAAATAATTGTTATAATACTCTATTAAAACTTATTTTTGTATATCTTCTTTATATTTAGATGATATACTTTTTGTATTATTTTCATTTTCATTTTCATGTAGTTGTTAGTTTAATTTTTAAATAGAAATTTTAATGAAGTATATATAGAAAAATAAGTTTTATGAAAATATTATAACTATTAGTTTCTATAAAAAATAAGAAAACTAATAATGTATTAAAGTACAATAATAACCAATAAGGTGACAAAATTAAAAGTAGTGAAATAAAACAGATAAATAATAACTGAAATGAATATATTTGAAAATATCAAACTAAAAAACAAAGAACTTACATAGTTATATAAATTACTATGCATACATTGTATCTAAATAATATATCTTTTATTTTAAATTTTATCTAGTGGCCATTTTATCAAATATAATTTTTAATGAAGGTATACAAAAATAAGTTTTAAATATTTCATTTATTTTAAAAAAACTAAGAAAACCAATAAAGCACTAAAATGCAATAATAAGGTGATGAGAATCACTACAGTGAAATAAAACCACTACATAATAACTAAAATGAATAGTTTTCAAAATATCAAACTATAAAACATATAACTTACACAATTAATTAGTTTATACTATATTATATTATTTAATCTCTTTAAAAAATTAAGGAAAATCTAATTGGACAAATATACCCCTACCATCAATAGAGAAAATTAATGAAATTAATGATGAGGGACCATTTCAAAGCAAAACATAAACCATGAGGACGATTTCTAGAGTTTTCAAACCATAGGTCCCACTTTTAAAGATTTCAATAAACCATAAGGACCAAAATTAAAGTTTATTCTATAAACTTGTACCATGTTTTTATTCCGAAAGAAGCAAAAAATACTAAGGCTTGGTTTGGCAAGCATAAGCTAGCTTATAAGCTAGCTGATAAGCTAGCTTATAAGCTAGTCCATCCAAACATGTACCAGGAAGCTAACTTATCAGCTAGCTTATAAGCTAGCTTTTTGAAACGCTACTTTGAGTAGCTTATGAGAAGCTTATTGTAGCTTTTTCCAATTATACCCTTATTAATATTAATTATTAAATTCAAATGTACCCTTTTTGGTCATTTTACATACTCATAAGCTAGTTTTTGCCAAACATAATTTGTTCAACAGCTAGCTTATCAGCTACTAGCAAGCTTATCAATCAACAGCTAGCTTATCAGCTATCCGCTAGCTTATCAGCTACCAGCTAGCTTATAAGCTACGCTTGCCAAACATAGCCTAACACCATAAAATTAATTAAATTGTATTCTATATTATTAGATTTTTAATTTAAACAAATTAAATCATATAACAAACTCGGGTTGTTCTATTGCATCATAAATAAACTTTTTATACCAACTAGCTGATGACTGATAACCTAATTATTAACTGATAAACTAGTTGGTGACTGATAAGCTAGCTGGTAGCTGATAAGCTAGCTTATGAACAAATCATGTTTGATAAAAACTAGCTTATGAGTTTGTAAAATGACCAAAAAGGACATCTGTAATAAATAATCAATTATAAGTATTTTAAAATTTAATTAAGAGAAATTTCTAATAATATAACTAAAATAAATTGTAGGTTCCAAATCAACACCCAATAGATGAACACAACCAAGATATATTTCTCTCTAATGATTAGAAAGTGTAAAGTGAGTGAGAGTAGAGGAAGCTACAAATGAAGTTAAGACAACTATTGTAACATCAGTTCCAAAAATTCGGTTGAAATAATTTATTTTTTTTCAAAAGGAATTGTGTTCAATTTCTAAATCAATAATTACTTACTAGAAATCCCAAATTAATCCAATAGTTAATACAATTGTTTTAAATAAATGTAACAAAAAGAAAAAAATAGTTCGGATAGATAAAAATCTAATTATGAAGACGTCGCCGTCGGAACCTCGAGCTCAGAAGTCACATCGGAGCCTTGCCCTTATCCTTAGTCGAAAAAGCACCTGAAAAAGGTTATCAACTATCGGGGTAAGCGGAACGCTTAGTGAGTACCCTATATACGTACTTACCACATAGCATGCATACATACCACATTCCACAAAATATATCCACATATAACCATATCAATGCATTTAGCAACCAACATCATTTGACCTTTGCGAGGTCTATTGCATACTGTCCCGTCAGTTTGGACACGGGTTGGCCCCCACAACTCACCAAGGGCATGTGGTTCCCTTTTCTCCCGTCAGTTTGGACACGGGTCGGCCCCCACAACTCACCAAGGGCATGTGGTTCCCTTTTAAATATATCGTGCGCATATATACAACCATATAATAAATACACATATAAAGGTACTCACCTTAATCACAGAGTTAGGCAAATACGAACTAATGCGATGCTCTTAGGGTAAATCTGAAATTATAACATTTAATTATCAAGTGTTAGTATCCTAGTACATTCCTGACCTTTACATGCCTCTCACAACATACAAACGACAAGCTAAAAAAATATCGTAATAAACACAACTCGGAGGGAAGGAGCGGGTCTCACACGGGTCTACCGCGACCCAACTCGTACCCCTCGACACAAGCGACAACACCCGACTGTCTGATACACCCCACGACACGCGGTAGCCCGAACAGCCATCGCAACGACCTCCGGACAGCCGCTAGTCGGCCTGGCGGTGACGGCTGCAACCCTACGAGCCATCGTCGACCGTAGCCGACGTACCGCACCAACTACCTCGCCGGCGTGACCTGCCCAACTGATCCCGACTAGAGTCAGCAGCCCCGCCGTCGCACAAAGGCTGCCATGTAGCGGCCACGCCGTCGTGCGAGACCGCCGCTGATCATCACCATCATTCATCGCCGCAGGCCTTACACCGGCATCGTCCATACAACTCCACCGGCGGCAGCAGCCGACCACCACCACGCAAGGCGCAGCAACGGCCAACCACCACCGCCCCAGAAATCGCCACCACGTGGCCACCGGACTAAAAACAACCACGAACCACCGCCGTTTCCAGCAGTGGCCGGGACGGCTGGTACGTCCCACAACCGGCGTCGCCGGTGCGGCGGTCGTACCACAGCCACCACGAAGCCAGCACCCTAACGGCCACCAACTACAACCGTTGATCACCACCACAGCGGTGTCTTCGGAAAACTAGCTACACGATTTCAGAGAGGGAATCACAACCTTTACCTTGTGACGAAAACGACTCCGGTTACACACTTTCCGGCGATACTCCTTCTCTCCGGCCACTCTTTCCGTCTAACTCTCTCTTTCTCACAATTTTTCTAAAAACCCACTTCTCTCTCTCCTAAATTGCCTTCCACGTTTTTTTTCTTTTTGGGTGAAGAGAACCCTATTAATAGCTTTTCTTATATAAAAAGTCATAAGGACTTTTGTCCTTATCTAAATTCAAAAGTCTGATAACAATCCCATCAATTTTGAAATTAAATATTAACCAACTAATTGACTTAGTCTTTCTTTTCTTTTTAATAATTATCTCAAAAAAAATAAATAAGTAGAATAAGAAATCATAGACCCAATATTATCAGAAAAAGACATAAGAAGCCCTCAAGGTTTTAGGGTGCTACAACTCTCCCCCACTTACCGAGATTTCGTCCCCGAAATCAATCTGAGAAAAGTTCCGGATATCTCTCTCGCATTTCCGATTCCGGATCCCAGGTCCACTCAGAACCTTACGATGCTGCCACTGTACTTTTACGAGTCCAATCTCTTTGTTACGCAGCTGTTTCACCTTCCGCTCTAACACTGCAACTGGTTTCTCCACGTAATTCAGGCTCTCGTCGACCTGAATGTTATCTAAAGGCACATGCGCGGATTCGTCCGCCAGACACTTACGCAACTGAGACACGTGAAACGTGTCGTGAATCTGCCTGAGTACCCCCGGTAACTCCAACCGATAGGCCACTTTCCCAACTCTCGCCAAGACCGTAAATGGTCCAATGTAACGGGCTCAAGCTTGCCCCTCTTGCTGAAACGAATCACCCCCTTCCAAGGTGAGACCTTCAGCAAGACACGGTCACCCACCTGGAACTCTAGATCCGATCTCCGCTTGTCCACGTAGCTCTTCTGCCTGCTCTGCGCTGTCCGCAGGCGCTCTCTAATCCTTTGGATATGCTATGTGGTCTGCTGAACCACTTTCGTGCTCCCGAGAACACGCTGGCCAACCTCACCCCAGCAGATTGGCGTCCGACACCTCCGCCCGTACAACATCTCGTACGGAGGCATCCCGATACTCGAGTGGTAGCTGTTGTTATACGAGAACTCCGCCAAGGGCAGATACGTATCCCAACTACCTCCGAAATCAAGTACACAGGCCCGAAGCATATCTTCAAGCGTCTGAATCGTGCGCTCACTCTGTCCATCTGTCTACGGATGGTAAGCCATACTGAAGTGCAATCTGGTACCCATATCTGCATGAAACCGCTCCCAAAATCTCGAGGTGAAACGGGTGTCCCGGTCTAAGAAGATCGATACCGGTACTCCGTGCCTCTTTACCACCTCCTTCACGTACAGCTCCGCCAACTGCTCAGACGTAAAGCTTTCCCGAATAGCTAAGAAGTGAGCACTCTTAGTCAAACGATCTACTATCACCCAAATCACGTCAAATTTCTGCGGCGTCTTTGGTAGTTTAGTGATCAGGTCCATGGTGATATTCTCCCATTTCCACTCAGGGATCTCTAACGGCTGCATCTTACCATGCGGTTGCTGATGCTCTGCCTTGACCTTCAAACAGGTCAAACAAGACTCAACATAGCGGGCAACCTCCCGCTTCATCCCCGGCCACCAATAGTCAGCTCTCAGATCCCTGTACATCTTCGTAGCCCCGGGGTGAATAGAAAACCTAGACTTGTGTGCTTCCTCTAACAGTGTCTGACGAGCACCACCTGCGAGAGGAACCCACACTCGCTCATGCCTGATCAAAAGTCCTCTACTGTCTCGAACCATTAGAGGTAACTGGCCCCTAACCCGCTCCTTGTTCTGGTTCTTGTCCAAACTAGCCTCCTCTTGAGCTCGCCGAACAAGATCTAGAAAGGATGTGGTCACGGCCATCCTTAAGTGAGCCGTCTGAAATGGTAACTTGGGCTCCTTTCGACTAAGCGCATCTGCTACCACGCTTGCCTTGCCCGGATGATAAAGGATCTCACAATCGCAATCCTTTACCACATCGAGCCATCGACGCTGCCGCATATTCAGATTCGGCTGGTCCAAGAAATACCTCAAGCTGCGGTGGTCAGTATAGATGGTGCACTTCACCCCGTACAGGTAGTGCCTCCAGATCTTCAGTGCGAAAACCACCGCCGCCAGCTCAAGATCATGCGTGGGATAGTTACCCTCATGAGGCTTCAGCTGCCTCGACGCATAGGCTATGACCCGTCCCCGCTGCATCAGAACACACCCCAAGCCAAGGTGTGATGCATCACAATACACGGTCATGTCCTCAACGCCCTCGGGAAGTGTCAAGAGCGGTGCCTCGCACAACTTCCGCTTCAAGGTTTCAAACGCTTCTTCTTGCTCCGCGCCCCAAACATACGGCTCGCTCTTCTTGGTCAGCCTCGTCAACGGTACCGCAATCCGAGAAAAGCCCTCGATAAAACGTCGGTAGTAACCGGCCAAACCCAAGAAACTCCGTATCTCAGAAGGAGTCTTCGGGACCTCCCAACTCATTACTGCCTCGATCTTAGAAGGGTCCACCTTGATGCCTTCCCTGTTAACAAGGTGCCCCAGGAACTGGACCTCTTGTAACCAGAAAGCGCACTTCGAGAAATTCGCTTAAAGCCGCTCTCTCCGCAACACTTCAAGCACCTCTCGCAGATGAATCACGTGCTCCTCCTTCGTGTTCGAATAGATCAGGATATCGTCAATAAAGACAATTACTGACTTATCAAGCATCGGTCGACAGACTCGATTCATCAGATCCATAAAAGCTGCAGGGGCGTTGGTGAGACCGAAGGGCATCACCAGAAACTCAAAATGCCCGTATTGGGTTCTGAAAGCGGTCTTGGAAACGTCCGCCTCCTTCACCTTAAGCTGGTGATATCCCGAACGAAGATCAATCTTCGAGAACCAAGCCGCCCCCTGAAGCTGATCAAAAAGGTCATCAATCCTAGGTAGAGGATACCTATTCTTGATGGTCACCTTATTAAGTTCTCGATAATCAATACACATCCGGAGACTCCCGTCCTTCTTCTTCACGAACAGGATCGGGGCACCCCACGGCGAACTACTGGGACGGATGAACCCCTTCGCCGAGAGCTCTTGCAATTGGTTAGATAACTCCTGCAGTTCAGGTGGTGCTAACCGGTAAGGAGTACGCGCAACCGGTGCAGCTCCGGGTACCAAGTCGATACCGAACTCTACCTCTCGCTCCGGCGGAATGCCCGGTAGGTCCTCTGGAAAGACATCCGGATACTCGCTTACCACCGGTACATCTGCAACTGACAGCCTTCTCTCCTTTGTCGAACTAGTCATCGCGTACGCCAAGTAGCCCGCACACCCATGCCGAAGATACCTTCTTGCTTTTGCAACCGAACAAAACGCCAGTTGCTTCTTTCGTCCCTCACCGTACACGATGAGCTCTCCCCCACTTGGGTTCTGGATGCGAACTAGCTGCTCCGCGATGTCTAGAACGTCGTGGTTTCGAAACATCCAATCTACACCCACTATCACATCGACTCCATTCATGGATGTAGGTATCAAGTTGATACTGAAGGACACCCCATGAATCACTATGGTGCAGTTCCGAAAGACGTCCTCGCAAATCCGCACCTCCTTCGCTGCCACATCTATCGCCACGGAACGGTCTAGCTTCCCTGGCTCGAGTTGAAAGCCTTCACAAAAAGCATTCGATACGAAGGACCATGTGGCCCCTGAATCGAAAAGTACTAACGCAGGCCTCCCGTTCACGGGAAAAACGCCTAAATACGAATAATAATTAACTATCAAGGAGTGCGCATGCAATTCTAACTACTAGTTACAGGCCACTAACATAACATAGCAGTTGGATAACTCGACAAGAAACTAAAGCATACCTGTAACCACGTCCGGCTCCACCTTGGCCTCCTCCGCCGTAAGCTGGAAGACTCGACCTCGACTGGTCGAGGATGGTCCGCTCTTCTTCCCCGAAGAACCGTCGGTGAACCGCATGGTAGAGGAGGCTGGTGCCACCACGGGTGCTGTCACTGGTGCTGCTGTTGTCGCTCCTACCAACTGAGGGCAGTTCGGCTTAATATGGCCTGGCTGGAAACAGTGAAAACAAACCCTCGGTGGGATTCCGCAGTCCCGACTCCGGTGGCCTGGCTTGCTACATTTGAAATACACAGGCTCTGTCAGCCGACACTCCCCCGAGTGGTTCCTTCCGCATTTCGGGCAGCCCGAGAACCCCTTCCGACCATCGATCCTCGGTCCCTTAAATTTCTTCACTGGCACCAGTGCTAGCTCCGCCTTCCTCTTCCCCTGCCGCTGCTCCTCCAGGTATATCTCCCGCTTCCGAGCTACCTCTACCATCTCATTGAAGGTCTGATACTTGGCTGTGGCCACAAACTCCTAAATCTCCGTCTTTAGAGCCTGACGGAACCGGTACATCTTCACTTCCTCGGATCCCACATAGTTAGGGCAGAACAAGGACTTCTCTAAGAATTGGGCGGTGATCTCGTTCACCGTCTCGGTAGTCTGCCTCAGATTCAAGAACTCTGCTGTGATCCTCTCCTTCTCAACACGCGGTGAGAACTCCTCATCAAGCAGCGCCTTGAACTCGTCCCAGGTCATGGCGCCGATCTGCTCTTCCGTTCGGCTCTTAAGAATAAGCCCCCACCAGCCTTTACCCGCATTACGGAGCAGGTTAACCGCGTAGACCACCTTCATAGCATCTGGGCAGCCACTGGTGCGAAATGCACCCTCCACAGCAGCGACCCATCGATAGCAGGCGATAGGGTCTTTCTTACCCTCGAAGTGCGGTGGCTGGCACGCCATGAAATCCTTAAACGTGCTAGCCCGGCTCTGTCCCTGACTAGTACTGCCTGACCCCGACCCACGTGCAGTGAAGGCCGCCTCGATCCGCTCGTCCACAGCCGTCATCAGTTCGTCTTTCATTTGCGCAAACAGCCCTGGCAGGATCTGGTGCAGGGTCTCAGTGAGCTGTGGGCCTATAACACCCCTCAGATCCGGAGTCTCAGGCTCCTCAGAAGTCGACGTTCTTCTCGTAACCACCATACTGATAGGTTTACAATAATAAATAACTTAGGGCAAATCAAAAGGAGTGCAGTTCAATATTCGCAACTATATACTTCTACAATCCCATTTGTACCCACACTCATGCGTACATCTATATCTAGTCTTTAGTGTACATGCCACCTACCGACTAGATCATAATCTACCCGTACTACTCATACAATAATCAACTGTCCATAACCACAACCCACGGGTTCCTTACCGTCATCACTATGTTGAGACCATCCAAGACTTAATCAGATTCGAATATACGCCATTGCTTATAGTAGTGCTATTGATTTGGGCCCGCACTGCTATAACCAACTGAGACTAATGGGTGGGTCAAGGTTACCGAGCATAAATCATACGAAATCATGCTCCGTAATCTCCTCCCACCGTCACATGGCGCTTACATTCGAGCCTGATACCGCCCTATAACCATCTCAACCTAATGACTAAGCAGTTACCCATATTATAACTAAACACATAAAGTCCAAGCAATTGGTAATTTATCTACACATATCATAAGCCAATAATCGTAGCATGCAATTCCTTAACAATAGTTAATCTAATCCACTATACTTTTCCATAAAGTATATATATGTAGCTCACCCCCGACTTGTCGCTTCCGCCGACGATTCCGACCTTGACTTGTTAATTGTCCAAAGAAAATTCGGGTTTAAGTCCAACCACACGCACGCTCGCAACCGTGCGTGCTGATTCTCTTAAACCACGCTCTGATACCAAGTTGTAACATCAGTTCCAAAAATTCGGTTGAAATATTTTTTTTTTCAAAAGGAAATGTGTTCAATTTCTAAATCAATAATTACTTACTAGAAATCCCAAATTAATCCAATAGTTAATACAATTGTTTTAAATAAATGTAACAAAAAGAAAAAAATAGTTCGGATAGATAAAAATCTAATTATGAAGACGTCGCCGTCGGAACCTCGAGCTCGGAAGTCACATCGGAGCCTTACCCTTATCCTTAGTCGAAAAAGCACCTGAAAAAGGTTATCAACTATCGGGGTAAGCGGAACGCTTAGTGAGTAGCCTATATACGTACTTACCACATAGCATGCATACATACCACATTCCACAAAATATATCCACATATAACCATATCAATGCATTTAGCAACCAACATCATTTGACCTTTGCGAGGTCTATCGCATACTCTCCCGTCAGTTTGGACACGGGTTGGCCCCCACAACTCACCAAGGGCATGTGGTTCCCTTTTCTCCCGTCAGTTTGGACAAGGGTCGGCCCCCACAACTCACCAAGGGCATGTGGTTCCCTTTTAAATATATCGTGCGCACATATACAACCATATAATAAATACACATATAAAGGTACTCACCTTAATCACAGAGTTAGGCAAATACGAACTAATGCGATGCTCTTAGGGTAAATCTGAAATTATAACATTTAATTATCAAGTGTTAGTATCCTAGTACATTCCTGACCTTTACATGCCTCTCACAACATACAAACGACAAGCTAAAAAAATATCGTAATAAACACAACTCGGAGGGAAGGAGCGGGTCTCACACGGGTCTACCGCGACCCAACTCGTACCCCTCGACACAAGCGACAACACCCGACTGTCTGATACACCCCACGACACGCGGTAGCCCGAATAGCCATCGCAACGACCTCCGGACAGCCGCTAGTTGGCCTGGCGGTGACGGCTGCAACCCTACGAGCCATCGTCGACCGTAGCCGACGTACCGCACCAACTACCTCGCCGGCGTGACCTGCCCAACTGATCCCGACTAGAGTCAGCAGCCCCGCCGTCGCACAAAGGCTGCCATGTAGCGGCCACGCCGTCGTGCGAGACCGCCGCTGATCATCACCATCACTCATCGCCGCAGGCCTTACACCGGCAGCGTCCATACAACTCCACCGGCGGCAGCAGCCGACCACCACCACGCAAGGCGCAGCAACGACCAACCACCACCGCCCCAGAAATCGCCACCACGTGGCCACCGGACTAAAAACAACCACGAACCACCGCCGTTTCCAGCAGTGGCCGGGACGGCTGGTACGTCCCACAACCGGCGTCGCCGGTGCGGCGGTCGTACCATAGCCACCACGAAACCGGCACCCTAACGGCCACCAACTACAACCGTTGATCACCACCACAGCGGTGTCTTCGGAAAAATAGCTACACGATTTCAGAGAGGGAATCACAACCTTTACCTTGTGACGAAAACGACTCCGGTTACACACTTTCCGGCAATACTCCTTCTCTCCGGCCACTCTTTCCGTCTAACTCTCTCTTTCTCACAATTTTTCTAAAAACCCACTTCTCTCTCTCCTAAATTGCCTTCCACGTTTTTTTTTTCTTTTTGGGTGAAGAGAACCCTATTAATAGCTTTTCTTATATAAAAAGTCATAAGGACTTTTGTCCTTATCTAAATTCAAAAGTCTGATAACAATCCCATCAATTTTGAAATTAAATCTTAACCAACTAATTGACTTAGTCTTTCTTTTCTTTTTAATAATTATCTCAAAAAAAAAAAATAAGTAGAATAAGAAATCATAGACCCAATATTATCAGAAAAAGACATAAGAAGCCCCTAAGGTTTTGGGGTGCTACAACTATTTATACTAGCACTAATGGACTAGGCTTTTTCAAATGGATGGGCCCTAAACAAATGGGCCTTAACAACAATTTACATAAAAGGAAACTAACTTCTAAAGAATTACAAATTGATACAACTTAACAAAATATCTAACAATTTCCCCCTTTGTGTCAATTTCTTCGTCGCTGTTGATGATTGCTCGATGACTTCCTTCTTGAACCATTTGTCTCCTTGAACTTCTGAGATAGTCATTCACGTCTCCGAGGCGGTGGTGGTAGCGGTCTCTCTTGATGTCTCTCGACCGGTTGTCCTTCGATCATCTTCAACCCATAATAAGCGGTTTATGTCGGGGAGATGTTCGTGATTGGAGACGGTGTTCGAGTCAACACACTTGTAGATTCCAAGGTGTAGGAGACGGCGTGTGCAGGAGAGGTGATCTAGGAGGTGAAGATATGTCGAATGATGGTGGAGGAGACTGGAAACTACATGTACTCATCATCATCATCATCATCTGAGGAGATGTCATCAAGATTGATAATTTCCTTGAGCTCATCATCAGTAGCTGGGACGCATGTGATATGAATCGAGGAAATCACAATAAATCACAATCTCTCGACTCATTTCATCAACGTCAGCCGTCGAGTTCCAACCAGGCTATGAGTGGTGATCATCGACGCTGATAACACCAAAATTATACATGTTTGGTTGAGCTTAATTGTATGACTTTACCCCGTTTCTCACCCATTTCTGATCATTTCACTCACCTTTTGGACTTATTATTGCTTTTGTAGGTTTTGGAGGCCGTGGAACGGAAAAGTACGGAAAAAGTCGAGAAAACGTGAAAAATGCACAAACTCAATCCAGTAGCCTTTTGGCGATCGCGAGATTTCAAGTTTAGCGCCGCCAAGTTCGAAATCCAGGGTTTGCCCTAAGTATCTCGCGCCGCGAAAGTGCCGTCTGGCGAATGCGAAATGGGCTCTGACCTCTCCTTTTAAATACCAGCCTCCTCCTTCAGTTTTGATATAGCTTTTTAGAGAGACACATAGATAGAGAGTGAAATTAGAGTGCTGCCGATACGCTGCGGGGTTCGATCTTCAATCATCCGTCGTTGTACTGTCGGTATAATGTCTGTGTCTACTCTTGTTTTATCTGTTTTTATTATGTCTAGTGAGTAGTCTTTTATAGTGGTACTTATTGTGGTCGATGAACCATTGTGGATGATGATTTTATGATTTAATGTTTATTGGTTTGTTTTTGGTTAATTGAATGTGTGTTATGGTTCCGATCTGATTCGTATTGTTTGGTTATTTGAACTCGTTGGTTGGGTGTATCTGTTTGACCAAGATAGATAGACTCCGATAGGGTAATCAACCTTTCTTGACCTACCCTTCGTTTCGGAGAGTTGTGTTAGGTGGTTACTCGGACCGAGAGCGACCAGGTAGCAGAAAACCATGAAATAGAGATAGGATTGGGTGACCGGTACTAGATTGTCTGACAAACGACCTATGTATTGGGACTAGGATGACCAAGACCTAGTTGATAGCCATAATAGTCACATGTTAGGGTGTTTCAGACTTAAATTCCTACAATAACCAAAACAACCAAACCTTTGGCCTGTTTAAATCATCCACTTGGGGATTCACTATACCATGATAAGTACTACTGTTTTTCTTTATATAGTTTTAATAAATCCTTTAATTGCTTTCTTAGTTCTTAATTAATTTAGTTGTCTTTTTAGTTATTAAACATTTTTCATAAAAACCCCCAAAGCTTTAGGTTAATTAAACTAGTCAAGATTAACAGTCTACGATAACTTGACCGTTCCCAGTGAGAGATACGATACTTGGACTTTCCTACACTATATTACCCACAATCAGGTACGCTTGCCTGTATATGTGGTAAGACAGTAGCTAGGCATTAGAGGTTAAAACTTGTTTCGCTTTTTATGTATGATAATTACCACATCAGACGCCGATATGAGTGTCAGACGCGGCACGGGAAGATGTGCATGTTGGAACTATGGAGTTGTGCCGAGCCTTCTTTCGGATCAATTTCCCCCTCACGGCGATCGGGGTAATCTCGGTCGTCGTGTCGTCTCTTCGGTGGCTCGGCCGTTGCATAGTAGGAGGTCGCAAGGACTCTATGAATGACTGAAAGAGAGTCCTTGACCTCAACAAACTTTGATCTCACCCCCGTCTTGAAATCATCAAACTTCCCTTCGAGCCTCTGGATGGAAGGGCCTACCACATAAGAGGGTGCGGTAGCCGGCTCGGGACGGTGCTCGGGAAGGTTTGGATATGATAACCGCTAAAAGTACGTAAGTATGTTGACTTCATCCTCAAGGAGATTCCCTTTTGGAGAGTAACTTTGCTTACAAATGATCCCTCAACTCATCAGTCGAGTAAGCGGGTGCAGTCGGTGCTGGAGGTGGTGAAGTACAAGATCCTCATGGACAGCCTTTAGGGCACCGTCTATCATTTCCCTGACAACGGATGTCGGGTAAGTAACTCCGGGCTCACATAGAGTACCCGTTCGCACAACCGCTGAATCAACGGTGTGGCCTACGTTCATGGCTGGCGTGATGGTGACCATGGTAGGACTTCCCGCCGGTCATCGTGAAACGCCCGTCATGGACGCCACTCTCGGGGTTCCGATCGCGTCACTCAGAATCGTGATGGGTGGAGCAGAGATTGCGTCACATAGACTGGCAATATGTGTACCTAAAAGTGTATAAGACTCTAGACTTTGGTGCACATGAAGGAAGTGTGGGGATCGGGGCAGGGATCCTCCTGTTTTAATATCGTCACCCTCCAAGTGAGGGCTTGATAGCCGTTGTGCTTTATCCCCGTGGAATGAAACATCCACCTTTTGATAGATGAATGAGTGGCTAGGTGGGGCGTGCAGTTGCACCTTTGGGTGGGAGGTGTCTTCTTCAATACCCGTACTCAACACATGTGTACGGGTAGCGGATGTGGCTGCCCGGCATCTACCTAAGGAGAAGGAAGGACCGGTTAAAACCTTTGGTCCTATCTTACACTCATCATTTCTTTTACTTCCCTTGCTCTGCTCACTTTCTTCGACTGTTAGGTCTCCCTCAAACCTTATGTCGTCCTCACCCTCATATGGGTGGTCATCACCGGAGTCAACGAATCATAGTACACCAAGGGGAAAAGTGAAAGGCTTTGGTGACTGTCATGAACATGTAAGGTACAAGCTCCGGAGCGATCATCATCACCGCCTAATCTACCCCCGTCATGTCACCACCCCAAGGTGAATGACCTTGCTCGATACCCTCACTCACTCTCCTAGAGGATACCTCTGGGGTACCAGTCTCCGGCTCTGGAGATGCTGGTAGAGGTGATACACCTAAGTATGCTCTCACAATCGGTAAATGATAATCGACAGGATCAAGTTATGCAAGCGCCATCGGTATATCATGAGTTTTTGGGGTAAGGCGTAGGGAGTGTGGGGGTATGGCAGAGGGATGTTAGGTAAGGTATGAGATGCTTTGAGTATGCATATGTATGAGGACCTTGAGGTAGGAGGTACTTCATGCATGTAGTTGTTCCCCCTCGAAACATGCGTAGCTATGCATTGTTCCCCCTCTGAACAAGCATAGGTAGGCATCTTGGAGTACGTATTAATAGGACTTTTTTTTTGGTGTAGGGGTGTAGTGGAGGTGTAGGAGTGTAGTGGATGTGTAGGAGTGTATGGGTGTAGTGGGGGTGTAGGAGTGTATTGGGGGTGTAGGAGGTGTAGGAGTGTAGTGGAGGTGTAGAAGTGGAGGTAGGAGTGTATAGGTGTAGGAGTGTATGAGTGTAGTGGAGGTGTAGGAGTGTAGGGGTGTAGTGGAGGTGTAGGAGTGAATAGGTTGTTTTTTTTTTTTCTTTTTTCTTTTTTTTTTGTTTTTTTTCCCTTTTTCCTTTTTTCTTCTTTTTTCTTTTTCTCTTTTTTTGTTTTTTTTTGTTGTTTTTTTTCTATTTTTTTTCTATTTTTTTTCTATTTTTTTTCTTTTTCTCTTTTTTTTTTTGTTTTTTTTTGTCTCTTTTTTTTAAAGTCCGCTATGTCCTTTGGTTGTGATCATCAGAATGAGGATTTGGGATCTTGGGGTTCGCCATTTTACCTGAAAATGATAAGCAATTAGTATGTAGGTGTAGGCACAGTTTATTGAGAAGACCCTCACAGCATTGACCTGCACTCCTATATATCAAGACCAAGGAGTTGGTATAAGGAAGTGCAACTCATTGGGTGAGGATCTTGAATCCGATGAGAGTAACCCAAGGTAATCTTACCAACAAAAGATGCCATCCATGAAGTGTGATGATATGCATAGTTGTGGTGTACAGTGATTGTGTTGGTGAAGGTGTTGGTGATGTGCAGGTGTTGTGCAGGTGCTGTACAGGTGCTGTACAGGTGCTGTGCAGGTGTTGTGCAGGTGCTGGTGTAGGTGTATAACACATCCATATGCACACAAGGAACAACACTCACCCGAGCTCAAGGAAGAGAAGTTGTCCCAAGCTCAAGGGTGAGGTAACACACACTAGCCGAGTACCTCACAAAGGTGAGTACTCAAGGCTAAGCACCTACCATGCAATACACATACTCAGCATACATGCAGACATTCAACCACACATGTACATACATCAAGTAAGTGACACCACAAGCAATCAAGGAGAGGTACTCACACCACACAAGACATGTCATGCATATAAAATTCATGAATGATGCGTACAACACACAAAATACTTTGCATGCAAAGTTATACACACAACAAGAATACACACACAACTCATCATATAAAGGACCGAGAGAAATGAGGAAGGACAAACACCCAAGAGTTAAACAGAGTAATAGGGTCGAATAACCGAGGCTGAGCACGATGCTTAAGGCCAAAAACTAAACAGCGCTCAAGGTTGCAAGCCTCACGGCGCGAGGGCCAAAGGCTCGCAGCGCGAGTGGCTGAGAGGTGTGCGGCGCAAGGGCCGAAAGGGGAGTCTGAGAACCGAAGCTCGCGGTGTGTGAAAGCTGAAGCTCGCGGCGAGAGATGGGGGCCGAAGGTCGAGGTCCGAAGGGCCGAAGGTCCGAATTGAGTGAGGGGTAGATAAGCCATTCGCGGCGCGAGGGTTAAGGCTCGCGACACGAGGGTGGTGTGAAGGGCCGAAATGAGTGTGGCCAAGCAGGGCCGAAGTGTGTGCAGATAACACAGTTCGCGGCGTGAAGTGTATATATATTTAAGGATATGAAACTTACCTTGGAGATGTACCTACGTCTTACCCGGTAGTGTTCCCCCTCGGAACATGTAACCTCTTGAGGTATACGCATGAGGGGTGTCGTTCCCCCTTGGAACATGTATGGGGTGACATACACCATTCCTCCTTGGTATATGCAAAGGCAGGTGGAGACGTTCCCCCTTGAGACATGCACAGGCGAGTGGTGTACCCTATTGACATGCAGAAGGGTGATGTTTCCCCTTGCTTTATTACCACTTACAAAAAAAAAACTTCTCACCATGTATAAATCTTGAAGGGAGTGAGAAGGTCCCTTCGCCCGGTCATGTGTTTGGGACAACCTCAACCATAACTTACACATGACCGGCCTGCAAAATCAAGTGCAAACATTTTTAGGTACCCATTTGGGAATGGGTCTTTTCAGGTTAGTATCAGCAGGTTTAGAGTTATGTTTCTTAGCATGATGAGTGTAATGACGATAAGCATGATTGTAGAATCCATAAAAGTTAGGAGCACAATATCGATCATTCACAAAGGCATTCGCACAAAAGCCAAAATGAAAACAGTTTCGACATCGATAATCACTCCGATATCCATAAGCAACATGTTCACAGTCATGAAAATTAAAAAGAGTATGAGGTACATGACTGTGAGTTCTATGAAATTTATCGTTGGAAAATCTGTTTTTCGCAAATCTAGGCTTATGTGCACATGACTTTGGATGACTGCCTTTTGTAGTTCCATTCTCCTTTGAGTTACGCCTACCCTGTCTGACATTTTGATTTGTCTCATTTGAAGAAGTGTGATTAACATGAGGATGATGATGTCAAGTTTTGTTTCTTGGGTGGAAGTTGTTTGACTGTTCTTTAGATTTAGACGACTTCTTGTTCTTACGAGATCGTCTACGTTTCTTAGGAGCAGTCACATTTGAACGAGACGTACTCGCAACTTCAGACTCGGGGGTAACTACAGTAGCTTTCCCTTTGTCTTTCCGAGTAAGTTTGATAGGAGTACTAGTTCCAGGTTTAGAGGTACTATTTGATCTACCACCCTCACCAGCCAAGTTGGAACAATCATCTGATACAATCTCAGAGATTTGTACCGTTGATTTTGGTGCCATGTTAGTTGGAGTATCCATGTATGATATAGTTGTGCAAATTGGAGACTTTAGTACAATTGATTTTGAGTTTTGAAAATTTCTACTTGAAGGTCTGAAATCGGGTGCATCAACATTCCACGCATGGCGATGATGAGGTGTTTTACCACAAGTTCCACATGAGGATTGATTGTCTCTTGGTGGACTCTTGGATTTGAGGCAGTTTCAAGTTCATTGATTTTACTCAAGAACAAGTCCTTCTCCCTAAGGCTCATGCGTCTCTCATCCTCGAGTTCCTCCTCAAGTTTGGCAATCCTTTTCTCATAAAACGTGTTGTTGTCTTTGTAAATCTTTTCAAGAATTGGAACTTCCTGGTTCATCTCAGCCTCAGTGTAGCTAGTCGTGTAATCCATAGACAAAGGGATCTCACGCGTTGCATAACTAGCATTGAGAGATGAATAGTTGAAGGGAATGGAGTGTTTGTTTTTTCTATCTTTTTCTTTCTTCTCAATTTCCTTCAACTGTTCAGGATCATCAGACTCTTTCATGAAAACGATTTTGTATCCAAGACTCATGTACCGAAGGTCATACATGGTAGGAGTCTTGGATATGGCACGCTTAAGGTAGCATGGACTTTTGTATCCAATGCCTTCTTTAGGATTATAATAATTGAACTCTTTAGGCTGATTCATATGAATGGTTTGATCGGTTTGGCCTCTCTTTAGGAACTTGTCCTCCATATCTTTTATTTTTGCAAAGAGATTTGTTCGTTGGGCAAAAATTGCTTCATACTTTTGAACACTTTCCCTACTCAAGACTTCAGCCTCATGAAGTTTCTTTTGTAGGTTAGTGATACTATCATTCATGCATGTTACTTTATCTTCAAGAGTTTTATTTTCAAGAGTGAGCACGTTAATTGTATCCTTGGAGTGAGCTAACTCAATGTTGAATTTCATGACTAAGGCATGTTCACTAGCTAGTTTGGATTCAGCAATGGTTGTTGGGTTGTTTGCTTGTTTAATTTTCTTATCATACTCAAAAACTTTAAGTGCTAGACCTTTTACATGATTTTCAAGTTCAATGTACGGGTCAGGAAGTATCTCAGAAGAAGATGACCCAGAATGGTCTGAGTCAAGGTCGTTGTAATCACGATCTCCGTCTTCTGAGTACATTTCCTCCTCACCATGATTTACCATCAGGCACAGTTGATCTTCTCTTCCTTCATCACTAGTCAGATCCTCAGCAAGCATACATATGGTATCTCCCTCCTCATCATCACTTGACATTCTAAGCCAAGCTTCACATCAGCAAGAAGTGTTGTTCCCTCATCTTGCATCTTGAAGCATGTTTTCTTTGGTTCTTTGCCCTTGTCATCAGGCTTGGTGTTATCCTCAAGTTTCTGGTAGTCAGCTCTACCACCCTGTTCTACTCTTATCCGATGGTTGTTAGAAGACATAGGTTTTCTTGTATTTCTCTTGGACATCGACTTGGTGATCAACGCCAGAGCCTTCTTTATGTCATTCATCTCTTCATCAGATTCTTCTTCACGGACATGGAGAACCGTGGTCGGGTATCGGACCCTATAGCAAAAGCTTCACGCGTGTTCATGATTGATGGTTGATTGTGGATCTTGAACCAGTAAATATGATCTGAAAGTGTTCAAGGAAAACACTATCTTTTGCTTCAGAGGAATTAGTTTTCAGGCACTCTAATGCTTCAAGAAGATTTTCTTATATTGCAGGAAGATTGATCTTCTGTCGCAGGAAGTTTGATCTTCTGTCGCAGGAAGTCTGATCTTCTGTTGCAGGAAGATTGATCTTCTTTCGCAAGAAGTCCAAACTTATGTTGCAGGAAGACTACGGATCAAGAGCAGTGGTAGACTCTGATACCAATTGTAGGTTCCAAATCAACACCAAGTATGAACACAATATGATTCTCCAAAATGATTAGAAAAGTTGGAAGATGAATCAACTACAAATGAAGTCAAGACAACTATTTATACTATTCCTAAAAGGCCTAAAAGACTTTAAATGAATGGGCCCTAAACAATGGGCTTCATCCACAATTTACATAACAAGAAAGTAACTTTAAGGAAATTACAAATTAACACAACTAACATTAAATTCTAACAGTTCCATTGTTTATATATCATCATTTCATCGCATATGATTTCAGTATAATATACGATTTTGTACAATTGTTAATGTAAAATCATATGTGATTTTGTAAAAGGTAAGATCAAAAAATATATATATATATAAAACCGAACTCAATATCATATATGATTTTAGATAATTGAAAGTTTATTATTTTAAAAATTGAAATATGAAATATCTTCAAAGAAAAGTTTATTATTTTTAAATTTTAAAAAATTAAAAAAGTTTATTATTTTTAAAAATATCTTTAAAAATTAAAGGTAATATCTTTAAAAAGTTTATTACAATATTAATTAATTATATAAACAAAATCACATATGATTTCAGTATCATTTTGTACAAATTTAATGTAAAATCATATGTGATTATGTACAAATGTAAATGTAAAATTGTATATGATTTTGTACAAATTTAATGTAAAATCATATGTGATTTTCTTCAAATGTAAATGTAAATCATATATGATTTTGTACAAATGGTATCCACATATTTTAAATATGCTTAATAAATATAAGATTAAGATCTCACAAATATTTTTACAGAATTTAAACTCCCACTAATTTTCATGAATTAAAATAGAGCTCCATCGTTTAAGGTATTAAAATAAATATAACACCAAGATAAATTAGAATGCCAATTATGTCAACAATATCACATATGATTTCAATATCATAAGTGATTTTGTACAAATGTTAATGTAAAATCATCTGTGATTTTGTACAAATATAAATGTAAAATCATATAAGCTTTTATACAAATGATATTCACACATGATTATACTGTTAAATACGTAAACAAAATCACATATGATTTCAGTATCATATATGATTTTGTATAAATGTTAATGTAAATTCATATATGATTTTGTACAAAGATAAATCTAAAATCATATATAATATAATTATAATAAAATAAAACATTCTAATATATTCTCAACTAGTTAATGACCCGTATATTATACGGGTATTTGAAACATGTTATTTTAATTTTTAATAAGAATAGACATTTACATGACAATTGTCATTACCATTTAAATACTTATGTAATTTATATGTTATACCACAATTGCCATTATAATTGCTTATTACAACATATATTTTAGTTATCTAATAGCTGTTAAAATTTTAAAAATTGAAAATTTATTATTCTTTTGTCAAAAGATTTGAATTTCGTGAATGATTTTAAAATTGTAGGAATTCAGAAATAAAATATGTGTAGTGTTTTGATTTGTAGGATTTTAAATAAAATAAAATATAATTATTTATAAATAATCTAGAAAAATAGTTAGATTAAAAAGATGGAATCTTTAAATTTCAAGAATATTAGCAATTGAGTTTTAAATAAAATAATATTTCATTACTTATAAATAATACATAAAAATAATTAGGTTAAAAAGATGAAATCTTTAAGTTTCAAGAATATGAAGAATAGAATTGTAATAAATTCTAAACAAATTAATTTATATCTACTTTTATAACTGGAGGGATTCAAAAATAAAATATGTAGTGTTTTTTATTTGTAAACTTTTAAATAAAAAATTAATTACTTATAAATAGTCTATAAAAATAGTTAGATTAAAAAGATATAATATTTAAATTTCAAGACTATCAACAATGGAGTTTTAAATAAAATAAACTTTAATTACTTATAAATAATCTATAAAAATACTTAGGTTAAAAAGATAAAATATTTAAATTTCAAGAATATCAAGAATAGAATTGTAATAAAATCTAAACAAATTAACTTATATTTAATTTTAATAATGTAGTTAAATTAAAAAAATATTCAATATTAAACTCATTTTGAAGGTATTGTCGAGACGATTATAATGGTATAATTTATTAAAAAGAAAAAACAAAAATTTTAATACATTTTAATTAATATATATTATTATCTTAAAAATGATAAGGATTTAAAGTGAAAGATGAGAAACTAATTGATAAAAAGTAATTTAATCAAATAATTCTAAGGATAAAAAATGTAAAATATAAAGATAATTATGGTATTAAAATAATAAGAATAATTGATGACATCATCATTTAATGATTCTTTTTTAATTGACCAATCAAATGGCTCAATTTCATAATCATGACATCAGCAACATATATAGATTGATTTTACAAAATTTGTATTTTAATAATATATTATAAAATTAAATATATTAGAATATTAATAATTCTAATATATTATTACTATTGATCATACTAATTTTATCCTTAAAAGTATTTACCTTTGGTGGAAAGTATATTCCAGGATCTATTAATTACTATAATGACATCCAATATTATATAGTTTATTTTTTATCAAAATGTGGCTAGAAAGTGGTTCTTTTGTACCTACAAATAGGTGAGGTTCTTGTATGAACCTGCCTATATATATATATATATATACACACACTGTAATAACCATCAATATATATATATAAGGAAAGTTCTATTTGATTAGGGATCTAGTACGTCAAACTTGATAAGTACAATATTCATGACTTGTAAATTCCATTGATGGTTATGCAAACAAAAAGCCATGAACGGATGTTGATAAATTTAATATCAAGGCCTTTGGTTACTCATGAAACTGAAACTATGGACTTACCAATTAGTATAAATAGGCTAGATTAGGTGAGGCTATCTCATCCACTCTACATCAAGTGTAAGTGTAAGCAAGAAGAACGGAGGAAGGCGAAAATAAGGTTGACGGTGCTTGTTATCGCAGCGAGTTCGGTTTCAGTCGGTAAGACCTCCATACCTCTCGCCCTGAATTTCTGTTTACTAGGTGCTTATCTTAGATGTTCGGTTATCCGGGTAAATTCCCGATAGGACAACGGTGGTTGGCGGTCACCGCCATGGTGATTCGTTAGCACCAGGATGTTCAACCGGTGATCCTCGCCTTGTAAAATATATATATATATATAACTAAAACTTATACTTCTTATGGGACTCCGTCATTATATGTAGCGTATAGTCCGACGTTTCACCGTTACGGTGGATCAAAGGGTTGAAAGTTCTTAATGATGTTAAGGGTTCTTAGGTGGGATTAAAATCATTAAACTATGTATGGTGGTCACTGTAATTGAAAGAAAAAGAAGAAGATAAATAAAAGAAGTAAAACAGTAGGTGATATCTCAAAGAATCGGAATGGAGGATGAAGTTGTTATGTTATGGAGTAAGATGTACATATATCTTCTCACATGCATAAATATAAATTGTTGGATTCATTTTGATATTCCATGCATGCCATAAGATTCCCTCAGTAAGCCTTAAGTTTGAAATACATATGTGTTTATCCACTGCTGTTTAGTTTTGTAAGTATACATATATATAAATGAATAACTATACGTTGGAGCATAAAAATATATGGATTCATGGTTAATGTGATTTAAAAATGTTGATAAATATTATGACATTAATGGTGGTATGGAGAGGAAAATATGGTAGTCAGAATGTACGATTATTTATGTACATGTATGATATAATTTGCAAGACTTGTTTATTTAGATATGAAGGTATATCTATATTTACATACATAGGATTAATTGTAAAGGTTATCGAAATTTAGGATGTCGATTTATGGGGTCGTGGATTAATTAGTGCTAAGGAAACCACACAATCATCTTTAAGATAGTCGTTCTTAATAAGTTTATGGCATTCGATATGTAGGGGAGACGCTAGCCATTTCAAGCAACGATTTGGGCGACAAGCACTGTGAGTTATACGTGGTTTTCTAAACGGTTGCATATGTTTTAATTATAAGTGCTTGCAAGCATGTTAAATATTTTACTACTGTTTTCGTGATATGTCGTGTATGCAATAAATGTGATGCTTTGTGAAATACATGTTTTGTGTGGCAACGGGGGTGTACTACGAGCATGCTGTGTGAGCTCGTTTTAAACCGTAAGAGCAAACAATGCTGTGTGAGTTTGTCGGGTTAAGCTGTGTGGAATAGACACCTTCCCAATGCCTAAGCTGTGTGGACTATATATCGTATGTGTACTGAATTTAAAATGCTTTGTGAAATGTTTTATTGCGTAAAACCGTATAACCACTGGGCCCTAGGCTCACCCAACTCTTTTTCAAAATAAATATGCAACCAGGTCGCCAGTTCATCGGAAGTAGTTCCAAGGGAAAGGAGAAAGCTTAAAGTGAAGTCGTCATGGAATAAGGACAGAACGAGAAGCATTGTTCGTGTTTCTAGTGATTAGGGATTTGAATAATTTTCCCAAGTTATTATTTCCGCTGCGTTGAACTTAGAACTTTTTAATATTAATTATGAATTGAATGGATGTTTTATTTATGATTTAAGAAAAAAAAATTGGGACGTTACACACACACACACACCAAGGTTCGGCACCAAACTCAAATTTCATTGTGAACGTGAAGATAGTTGAGATCACGCCACGTGACATATTTACTCTAAATAATTATGTATTTTTCAGAGTGAATAACACAACAGAAAAGCTTACACAAATTGTACAAAGATGACCTCCTATTTATACTAGGATTTTGACCTAATCTAAGCCCAAACTCATTACAATCAAATTATCTCAAGCCCAAAAACTAATTACTGAACGTTAAATTTAAATGGGCTTTAATTTATAAAACTTCAAATTATTAACTAATAAAATTGCTAACAATATTTAATACTACCATAATGTTTATGGATATAGTTCTATGACAATTTTGCTATTCAAATACAAGTAAGTTAAGAGACACAAACGATAAGGAATAAAATCAGATGCAAAATTGGTTTTAGTTAGTGAACAATTGGTAGCTAATTTACAATGCAAAAGCTTTGTACATGGGGCAACATCAATTACTAATTATTTACTAATTTAAAGTTATAACCCTATAATCTAAAATGAAGAACTATGTCTTGTAGCTTCCAACAGAATGTTCTCGTTGTAAAGGCATAATGGCTATGGTATTAATATCCGAAGGCTCTTGTGTCGGAAATTCTGATGTTGGTGTTGCTTTGCTACATTGCCCGACTGACAACTTGTTTTGACATGTTTCTTTGAGGGAGTGGCGACAAGTTGGGCAGGACGAGTGTGAACTCAACCACTTGTCGATGGATCGAACATGAAATCCGTGGTTGCATTCCGGTAGTATTTTGATAACTTCTTCGGAGACAAACTCACTTAAGCATATCACACATTCCTTGTCTAATCCAGGCAATTTAAGTCCTTCCCAATAGCGGACAGTTGGGAAAGTCTTCAATGCCTTCTTCTTGATTCCGGTATTGTTTGATGCGACTCGTGTGCTTTCTTGGCCGGTGATGGATTCAGAGTTAACGATTTTTAATCAACATATGATTATACGTATTAATATAATAAAAACGTAAAATGAAATATAGAAAACTAAAAGATATAAAGTGAATACCTATGTAACTATAAAGACCCAAAATGTAAATTTCATAATAAACTAAAGGTGAAAAAGCAATGTGTATCCATTGTAGCATACGAACAGGGATACACATTTGCTAAATGTTAGGAGTTTTAATACGCATAAGAAGACAAGGACGAGAACATCTCTGGTTGTCTTCTCTATCCTCCTTTAGTGGTCTTCTTCGGCATAATCCTTCGACTACATCCCGACGTCCAACACTCTCCAACCCTTCCCGTCCCCTCCCATTTCTCTTACCAACGAGCATAGCACTACTTGTTCGGTTTTGTTATTCAGCGAAATCGTGACCCATCCACATGATTGTTGTGAACCCCTCTCCACTACCTCTTAACCCAATGGTGTTTATGGCTGTGAACAATGGTGACTGGTGAGGGTGGCGGTGCTTCATGGCGGACACAGTGGTGAACATGGAAGGGGAATGCTGGTGGTAATCTTTACAACCATCTTTATGAAGAAAATGAAGAAACGTTTGTCTAAATGTTAAAGGATACTATTGGTAGAAGATGCACACACATGCATATGTCTAAATCTTTTGAAAAATACTTTCACTAATCTCCATTATTGTCCTTGATTGTTTATATTTAGTATTACCAAATTATACTTAGAATATCAAGAAATAACTTCCCATTAAATGGATACGATTACAAGAATAACTAAAAGGTGGTTAACAACACAACAAGTTTGTAACTGCTTACACCAATCATTAGATAGCAACACAGAAATACTTTGGAGAATGTTCTTGAGTGTCCGAAACATCTTTAAATTTAGAAGGATTTCAAAATCAAAAGTTTCTAAGAGGCATCTAAATTTAACTTAGAATATTCAAAAGCTTAATTTTCCCACCACTTCTTTTTATAAAAAGTTTTATAGATCATCTCACTAAATTATTAATAATGTATTAATAATTAATACTACCATAATGTTTATGGATATAGTTATTTGATAATTTGCCGAAATTGTCAATTTATTGGAAATTTGTGTGATTTTTAGCCGACTAGTTTGCTAAAAACCTCATTTTTCGCTAAACTCACCTATACTTAAAATGTATGAAGTTTGTTACTGAGAATTATAGTGATGAAACCAATCTACTTCCATAAAATATTCACATTAAAATGACACACAACAAAATATGTTATACTATATCAAATGATTGACAACTCAAAACATGATTAAATACATCATAAGCTTTAAAAGAGTTAATTACATATTTGGTCCCTATGGTTTACATTTTACATTGTTACATTGTTGGTTCCTTATTTACAATAATTACGAAAAAAGTCCATATGGTTTACGTTATATTGCATTGTTGGTTGTTGTGATTTACTTTACGTTGTACTGTTGGTACATGTGGTTTACACTATATTGCACTGTTGGTCCTTGTGGTTTACATTATATTGCACTGTTGGTCCCAAGGGTGAATTTAGCTTTAGTTTAAGTAGGTCCGAGACCTACCTAATTTTTTCATTTCTACTACAAGTTATATAGAAATTTTTTGGGACCTACCTCATAATATTTAGGGGAACTACCTTAAAATTTTAATTTCCAATTCAAAAATACAAAGCGTTTGATAGCGTGGCGGAAAAAACGCAATGTTATATATTGTAGGTCGCATGTTCGAAGCTGCATGTTGATGTGCTTAATATTTTTTTTTTATTTTTCTGTTTAAGACCCAATAACTTTTACTTCTGACAACCTCAATGGGGCAGCCTACCAGTTAAGGCTTGGTGTTGGGGAAAAACCCACCCAAGTTCGAATCTGGGGGTGAGCAACCAGGTGCCACTGAGTATTAATCCCAGGGGAGCATGCTTTAGCTCTCGGTAAAAATTACCAAGAATGTAGTTTGGGCAAACCCAGGTGAACCTTATCTTAAAAAAAAAAAAAACTTTTACTTTTGACTCTTACTTACTCTTTTTTATTTTTCTGTTTAAGACCCAATAACTTTTACTTCTGACTCAAATTTTGTTTAAGGTCCAACAACTTTTAAATTTGACCCAAATGCTAAATAAAAGAAGCCACCCAAAACAACAGAGAAAATTACTATTTTTTGCCAACATACTATATTGTTAATTTACTTTTTTCTAATTTTATCAACATTCTTAAATTTTTACCAATTACATCATTAAAATTAAAAAAAAATCAATAAACCCAACAATAAGACAACAATAAGAAATGACAAAAAAAATGTTGAAAGTATAGAAATACTCCTAAACTAACTAACTTTTTTAATTAAATTTTATTCAAAAGTACCAAAACTAAAAAATAGTGAGAGACCAAAGTTGATAATGAGTGTTAACTACATGGACCAAAAATGTAATTTACTCTAAATTTGGGGTAGAAACTATGAAGAAAAGTGAAAAATTGTCAAACTGAGAGTTAAATGGGTAAATGGTAAAAGTTAAATAAACCTTGGATTTATTGAAAAAAATTTGATAGTTTAATAATGTAATTGGTAAAAGTTAAAGAATATTGGTAAAATTGAAAAAAGTTGAATAGTATGTTGGAAAAAATGATAATTTTCCCCAAAACAAAAAAAAAACCACGACTTTAATGTTGGATTTTTAATTTTCATGACTCGGCCCGACCCGACAAAATTATAGTTGACACTTTTTTTCAGCTAAATTTGATTAGGGAACCAAGTGACTTTGTGTCCTAGATTCGCCACTGGTTGGTCCCTATGCTTAATAGACTGATTTCACATGGAGTTAGAGTTAAGGGACAAATAGTGCAATATAATATTAACTACATGGACCTTTTCCATAGTTATTTTAAAATATGAACCAATACTGAATATAATGTAAACCATAAGAACCAAATATGTAATTTACCTGCTTAAAAAAATAGTGTTGGAAGTGATGATATCTATAATGACTATATAGATATTCTTTAGAGTGAATTGCAATTTTGGTTCATGTTGTTTATTTTTTTCATCACATTTGGTTCTTACAAAATTTTTATTACAGAAAAAACACTGTGGTATATACTTTTGCTCAGTTTTTTTCCTTCAAAACTAACTACGCTAGATGTGTCTATTAAATCTCTCCTATGTGTCTTGCACATAAAGGCATATATTGATCTTTTTTATGAAAAATAAACTACACAAACCATAGAGTATAAAATTGCGATTCACTCTTTTCTTTATTAATCTGTAGTACAATATGTATAAACTGCTTCTACAATAAAAAATTATCATACACTAATTACACAGTTTAACAAAAAAGGATATTTATAAAGTTAATATAAATTATAATGTTTACATATTTAATGAAAAAACAAGATATTTACAAATATCTTGTTCATAAAGTATAACATATATATTAATTTTGTACTTTATATAAGTATAATGGCATACAATTTTTACATTTTAACAAGAAACAAGATATTTATAAATATCTTGTTTATAAAGTAAAATATAACGTATAGTGTATAGTGTGTATATATATATTAAGCTTATACTTTATATATAGAGTAAATTACATATTTGGTCCCTGTGGTTTGGTGGTTTTAACACTCTGGGTCCCTAAATTGAAATAATTATGGCTTAGGTCCCTGTGGTATGCGTTTTATAACGCGTTTGGTCCCTCTGGGTCACGCCGTCAATATAAGAGCCGTTAGGCCCATCATGTGCATGGCACATGATGGGCATTTTAGTCATTTTATATTTCTTTTTATTTTCAATTAAATTACAAGGACCAAAACTGAAATTCATTCCATTTATATATTAGTAAATAAATAAAAAATAAACAATAAAGTTGTCATCATCATCATCTTTGTCTTTATCACCCATCACCACCCACTAACCTATCACTACCACCCACTAGCCTACCACCACCACCATCACCCACTTTATCCACCACCCACCACCACCCACCGCTCACCACCACCCACTTTATTCATCACCCACCACCACCACCCACTTTATCCACCACCCATCATCACCACCACCCATTTTATCCACCACATACCACCACCAACCACCACCACCCACTTTATCCACCACCCATCACCACCACCACCACCCATTTTATCCACCACCCACCCACCACCACCCACTTTATCCACCACCACCTCCACTCTATGCACCACCACCACCCACTTTACCTATCACCACCACCTATCACCAACATCACCACCCACTTTACCCATCACCATCGCTACCACCATCACCATCACCACCACCACCAACACTTTATCCATCACCACCACTACCACCACCAAAAAACCTAAACCAAAAGCTTCAAGAACCATAAATTGATGCCTCTATCTCTCTCTCTCTCTCCAAAAATCAAAAGCCCCAAAAAATGTGTTCTCTTTTTGCAAAATGAAAACCTGAACTTGATCTGACAAGAGGGGTGACCGAAGGTGTTCGCCGATGGTAGAGGTGGACGACCGTCTGTGTTCGCCGGTGGTGGAGGTGGGCTGCCAGTGGTAGAGGTAGGCCCCGGTGGAGGTGTTTGCCGGTGGTGGAGGTGGGTGGCCGATGGTATAGGTGTTTGCCGGTGGAGGTGGGCGGCCGATGGTGGAGGTGTTTGTCGGTGGAGGAAAGGTGGAATGGTGATGATCTTTAAAAAGGATGACGATAGTGGTGCTTCAAAAGGAAGATGATGGTGGTGGTGTTTCAAAAAGAAAAAGAAGATGATGATGGTGGGTTTTTCAAGGAAGATGGTGATGATGGTGGGTTTTTCAAGGAAGATGATGGTGGTGGGTTTTTCAAGGAAGATGATGATGATGGTTGGTAGATGGAATCACAACTAACATACTTGGTCCCTGTAATCACAACTAACATACTTGGTCCCTGTAATGTAAAATGACTAAATTGCCCATCATGTGACATGCACATGATGGGCCTAACGGCTCTTATATTGACGGCGTGACCCAGAGGGACCAAACACGTTATAAAACGCATACCACAGGGACCCAATCCATAATTATTTCAATTTAGGGACCCAGAGTGTTAAAACCACCAAACCACAGGGACCAAATATGTAATTTACTCTTATATATATATATATATATATATATATTATTTTCCTAAATATCTTGACTTTTTTGTTAAACATGTAATAGTTGTATGATATATTATACATTAGTATTAGATTAAAATAAGAAGTGCTAAAAAATGAGAAGTAGAGAAGTGATCTCCACTACTCATTCGGTCAATAAAGACGGCTTTGATCAGGTCCGGTCCTTTAATAATCTCTACCCTTCCATGAATTGCGTCAATCCCCCATAATCGCGTCCACCGTAACCGGTCAAAGTCATCTTTTTTGACCGGATGAGTGGTGAAGATCACTTCTCTACTTCGTATATTTTTAGCACTTCTCATTTGAACCTTTCTCTTATACATTATATATATATATATATATCTGTTAAAATATATATATATATATAGGGGTATATATATATAGGGGTGGGTTCAAATGTGAACCACTTTTTGTTTGTGAACATGAGGACAACCGAGAGCGCGACATGTGGCGGATGACTAGGCGCCACGTCAGGTCCACGGCGGATGACAAGGCACGGTTCATGGGAGGGCATTGAATTAAAGGGGGGACCACACTCAAAGCCGCCTTTGTTGACTAGTCTTCGCCACGTGTCGCACTATTGGCTGTCCTCACGTTCACAACCAAAAAGTGGCTCACATTTGAACTTTCCTCTATATACATATATATAAATATATATAGGAAGGTTCATGTGAGAAGCATATAAATTTAAAAAAAACGTAAGGAGCAATCTTAGCCACTCATCTTCGGTTACAGTGGACGTGATCACGGAGGATTGACGCGATTCATAGGAGGGTAGAGATATTGAAAGGGGGACCGGTCAAAGTCGCCTTTATTGACCGGATGAGTAGCTGATATTGCTTCTCACGTTTTTTAAAAAAATTATGTTTCTCATTTGGACCTTTATATATATATATATATAGGTGAAAGTTCAATTGCAAACCACTTTTTCATTGTGAACGTGAGGACAAACGAGAGCGCGACACGTGGCAAATAAAAATTCTGACACGCGCGACCTGTCCCGCGACTTAGTGTTATTCAGTCTGAATAATAGTGTTATTGAGACTGAATAACACTAAGTCGCGGGCTTTTTGGTTACAAGTCGCACGTGTCACTCTGAATTCCGGCGACTTAGTGTTATTCATACTGAATAACGCTTTATTCCGTCTGAATAATAGTGTTATTCAGTATGAATAATAGTACAAGATGACCTTCTATTTATACTAGGATTTTGACCTAATCTAAACCCAAACTCATTACAATCAGATTATCCCAAGCCCAAAAACTAATTGCTGAACATTAAAATTAAATGGGTTTTAATTTATTAAACTTCAAATTATTAACGAATAAAATTGCTAACAATATTTAATACTACCATAATGTTTATGGATATAGTTCTATGACAATTTTGGTATTCAAATACAAGTAAGATAAGAGACACAAACGAAAAGGAATAAAATCAGATGCAAAATTGGTTTTAGTTAGTGAACAATTGGTAGCTAATTTACAATGCAAAAGCTTTGTACATGGGGCAACATCAAATACTAATTATTTTGTAATTTAAAGTTATGACCCTATAATCTAAAATGAAGAACTATGTCTTGTAGCTTCCAACAGAATGTTCTCGTTGTAAAGGCATAATGATTATGGTACTAATATCCGAAGGCTCTTGTGTCGGAAATTCTGATGTTGGTGTTGCTTTGCTACATTGCCCGGCTGACAACTTGTTTTGACATGTTTCTTTGAGGGAGTGGCGACAAGTTGGGCAGGACGAGTGAGAACTCAACCACTTGTCGATGCATCGAACATGAAATCCGTGGTTGCATTCCGGTAGTATTTTGATAACTTCTTCAGAGACAAACTCACTTAAGCATATCACGCATTCCTTGTCTAATCCAGGTAATTTAAGTCCTTCCCAATAGCGGACAGTTGGGAAAGTCTTCAATGCCTTCTTCTTGATTCCGGTATTGTTTGATGCGACTCGTGTGCTTTCTTGGCCGGTGATGGATTCAGAGTTAACCGTACGTGAGCACCTTAATACACACCTGATGATAGAGTTCAACACTAAGGAACAAATGATAGAACATAGAAGCACCGATAGGACCATCACCACATTCGCGTCAAAGCCTTTGTTTTCAGTAGATTGACTCGGTGTTGGTGAAATTGTAGTCTCTTCTACTTGCGTATGCATCGTCGTTGCTATGTGTTGGTACATAGGAGCATGATTTAGAAGCTTTCTTGAATGAAAATGGCCCAACTTGCTTTGAAAGAGAACCATGAAACCGGTTGTCATTTTTATTTCTTTGTGGTTTAGATGTAGTTTGGTTCTTAATGTAGACTTCAAAGATAATCTTATATATAGTGGGAATAAAGTGAACTCCACAAACAATGAACAACCCATTAATTTCATTTTCACTTTTGGCATTTTAATATATATCTTAAGTAAACACCGTCGATTTGTTGCTATTTCGAAGGATTCTTGAGCCACCATATGAAATTCTATCTCATATTTTAATTCATCAATCAATTTGAATTGGATCTTCCACCAAGTGTTGTGTGTTGCTAATGGAGACTATCAACTTACTCCATACTTATGAATCTAAAATTACTTCATTTCCATATCAGGAAACTTGATCAATTATATATTACATGAACGAATGTAATTGACTTGAAACTTTTGAGCCAAAAGAATCCCTACCCTTAAAACGCATATGATTTTAGCTAGAGTAGTTATATATGATTTAATTTATATTTACAAAAACGACTATACTTTCGCGAAAGTAGATTTAATGTAAAAGTTTTGTTAGTTTATAAGGCTTTTATAGAGGTTTTCAAAGTGTCTAAATTCTTTTGATATAAATTCACAAATATAGCGGTTGCAAGATAATTTACTCTGTTAGGGCATTGTGCATGATGTTCTTTCTCTTATAATATAAAAAGAGTTGTAATCAAATCATACAAATCTTTACATCATATCAATTAAAGTAATATAGAAAGATAGCCCGAGGCTAGCAGAAGGAATTACAACGAACCAAAGCAGCAAAAAGGAAATCTCCAAATGGAGACATCTTTCAAGCTCACCTTATGTCTCTATATATACAACATGCATCTAAAGGAGTTATCAATAATAGAATTAAAAAAGTCCACCCTCACTCCTTGTGCTAGGCATTGGGACAGGGCGATAGCCGATAGGAAAGAGCCGAGATTCTTAAATTTAGACACATTAACAACAAGAGTTCAATATTCACATTGCGATTAAATTCACTCTCCCCTGACAACCAGCATTACAAACATAACTCGTGAATTGAAACTAACAAAACAGACATCTTAATCGACAACTAGCGTTACAAACATAGGTCGTAAAGCTAACAAAATAGACATCTTAATTGACTGAAAAAACAAATAGTTGGAAGTGAAGATACCATAAATCTTGTTGTAATCATATATATGATCCTGTATCTACTTAAAAAAGCCTTTACACTTGTGCATCTATGACCATTATCCCTATCTTGTATTAATAAGACACAAAAAAAATCTTATATAATTATAAAGAGAATCTTATCTCCATGTAATTGAAAAAAAAAAAAGAGTTAATTGCAAACACTATCTAGAAATCTTCGAAGATAACCTGTGATGTGGTCGAAAATTAAAGGACATATTGCACTTTACGAAGTTAAAACTTAAAAGTCTATTTATTATTATTGGCATATCCATGATATTATGCACCACTATCACCAAGTGTATCAACAATTATTAGAAAACTAAACCTTTTTACCTTTCTGCTTTATAAAACACAAAGCAAATAGTTAAATAATATAGAGTTTTGATCATTTAAGTATAAGTTTAATCAAATAATTAATCATCTTCGTATTGTGGCCAAACTAAACTAATTACAATTATAGATTTCTAAAAGCCTAGTTTAGTTGTTAAATACGCGGATAAGATTTTACATGTCACAAATATCTTGGGGAGATTGAGGATGATTATAATGAATATGTTTATAGCACTTAGGAGGAAGTTGCTTTCTCAGTATATATACGAATAAAGTGATCGAATATCTTAGGGAGATTTAGGATGATTATAATGAATATGTAAACTCAATTTTTGTTGTGAACATGAGAACCACTAAAATCATGTCACGTGACAATATTCATTCTGAATATCATGTATTATTCAAAGTGAATATAGCTTAGATGTCTTTATTCACTATAAATAATGCATGATATTCGAAGTGAATATTGTCACGTGACGCGATTTTAGTGGTCTTCCCGTTTACAAAGAAAAATGACTTTCATTTGAACTTTCCTATATATATATATATAGAGGGAAGTTCATTTAGAAACCAAAAAAAAGAGTAAAAACTTACAAACCGATAGTTTTTTGGTTTAAATCAACGAAAACTCTTCGTAAAGTTGTTTATTATGATGCAAATGTTTCATATAATTTATTTTATGATGAAATTGTTTCATATTTTGGTGTTTTTTATATAAAAATGAAAATGTTTCATACATTTTTCTATGCTTATGAAACTGTTCAATGTATTTTCTTTAATCCTATGAAACCTTGTTATTTTTACAAAAAAGAACATCAAAATATGAATTGTATGAAACATTTGCATCATATTAAACAACTCTACGAAAAGTTTTCGTTGATTTAAGCTATGAAACCATGAGTTTCTACGGTTTTTACTATTTTTTTGGTTTCTAAATGCATTTAAAAACCAAAACATTAGTAAAACCGTAAAAACTCATGGTTTCATAGCTTAAATCAACGAAACTGGAGTTGTTTAACATGATGGAAATGTTTCATATAATTCATTTTTTAATTAAATTGCGTCATATTTCGGTATTTTTTTATGTAAAACGAAAATGTTTCATATACTTTTTTTATTCTTATGAAACAGTTTCTAGTATTTTTTTTTTAAATCCTATGAAACCTTGTCATTTTTACAAGAAGAAGAAAACCAAAAAATGAAACATTTGCATCATATTAAACAATTCCACGAAGAGTTTTCGTTGATTAAAGCTATGAAACCATGAGTTTTTACGGTTTTTACTAATGTTTTGGTTTTTAAATAAACTTGACATATATATACACACACACACACACACACACACCAAAGTTCGTCATCGAACTCAAATTTCATTGTGAACGT